>JAFEMH010006094.1:0-135888 GCA_022495995.1 Adenophora triphylla var. japonica
ACACGTCACTCTAACACCACCGAGGTCGATTCTTGTATGTAGCATGGTCGATCAAGCCGTCATAGGAGACTCCGCGCCTCCGCATAGACAATAACTCTGGGGCTCCCTTTACCAACAAGGTCATGCATAAGCTCGATGATATGATAGCAGAGGAAGTTCGTATCTGGGAGTCGAAGAAAGGCAAAAGGTCAAGGAAATCATAAATGAGACACTACAGCTCGTAGACGGACTGCGAGTTAGAAGCCGTAGATTTAGCCGGAGTCAAACATTACCAACTCTTCCTACCCCGACCAAAAAATTCAAATCGGGAAAGCAATATCACTGAGGAGCGAGCGCAAATTATCAAGCCACTCAAAGAAAGCAAAGGATGTCTTCGCATGGAGAGGTGAGGACATGCAGGGGAATCAAGGAGGAGGTCGCCTGCTCATCTACTCCAAGTCAACCCGACCATTAAGCCTGCACTTTAAATTTAAGCTTATTACATGCGACAAGGAGGAAGCTATAAAAACCGAGGTACAAAAACTTTTGAGCAGTGTGGATAATCAAAGAGGCCACTCATACAACGTGGTCAGCCAACGTGGTCATGGCGAAGAAATCAAACGGCAAACGGCGGACGCCATTGGCTTCACTTCACTACTCTTAATCTAGCTTCTTGCCCAAAGGATAAGCTTATCCCCTTCCAAGCGATCGACATAAGCTGGGGTCGATTCTATCACTGCCGGTCACTTCCCACCCTCGCTTTCCTCGACTGCTTACTCAGTGCTACCACCGTGATTAAGATGCACGAGGATGATATAAGTAGTCAAACAAAGATTTCAAAGGAAACTGGGGCATCTATCGCTACAATATGATGCCATTTCGTTTGAAGAATGCGGGTGCAACTTATCAGTAGAATGGGGTGAATAAAGTCTTCGCCTCTGCCAAATTGGTCGAAATATGGAGGTTCTTACGTTGACGACATGGCTGCCATTAAAACCAAGGCCCTGGAGTCACGTAGTCGACCTTAAAGGGAGACATTCTCCGCACAATTTACGCAGCAAACGACATGTAAGCTCAATCCCAAAGAAATGTGTGTTTGGAGTGGCCGCCGGCAAGTTCTTGGGATTCATGGTATTCTCAAAGAGGTGCATGGAAGCCAATCCAGAGAAGATAAAGGCTTTAGTCGAAGACATGAAGGCTCCTACCAGCCAGGTCAAAGAGATGCAGCGACTTAATCTGGAAGCGGTAGCAGCCTTCGGTCGCTTCATATCTAAATCAACGAGAGAGATCTCTCCCCTTCTTCAAAGCTGGCTGGGAGTGGGGACGAAAAGCTTAACATGGGATCGACCGAATGTCATTCGTCAGTTCCAACAATCAAGTGATTATCTTGCTACTCCACCTCTCGCTCGCAGCCTCATCGACGACCGGTGAGACTTTATTTGTGTATCTATCCGTAGGAGACAAGTCATTGTCAAGCAGTATTGATTAGGAGAGGATGAAGGGCTTTTTAAGCTTCTGCTGTAGATCTATATCGGAAAGCTTTATCAGTATGTGGAAAGCAGTATTACAACGTCCGAGAAAGTCGCTTATGCTTCTAGTCGTCGTAGCTTCAAGAAAGTTACGAGCTTATTTTCTCTCGGCTCATCCAATCGTGGGTTCTTACCAATGCTCTCTTTAAGCAAAAAATACCGTACAAGCTTCTGGAGAGTTCGTGTCGACTGACTCAATCTGGTCAATCGCCCTCACCGAATTTTGGACATCGAAAAGTATCGACCTCGACCAAGGCGTTTCAAGGCTCAAGCTCGGGCCGACTTTCTCGGGTCGAGCTTACGTTCACCAAGGAAGATGACGAGCACGAGCTCCAAAAGAAAAGGGCAAAGGGAAAGAGCCGTAGTCACAAGTCGCCATCACTCTACCCGTCGATTGTTGGAAGGTCTATTCAGACGGGCCGCAACCAAAATGTCATGAGCCGGAATTGTCTTGGTCGAGCCTGTAGTCTCGGGACTCGTTTACGAGAATCGCTAAGGTTCAAATTTGACGCTTCCAACAACCAAGCCGAATATGAAGCCTCGATTGCAGCCTATCGAGTATGCCAAGTGTTTTGGAGCGACTAAGATCATGGCTTACCGTGGATTCGCAGCTGATAGTCAACCGTGCCGAGGCGAGTATGAGGTGCTCGGTGCCACATTGATCAAATACGCGAACCTGGTGAAAGAACCGATAAAGGACTTAGAATTCCGGGAGATTCAAAGGATTGGAAGAGAAGATAACGAGCCGTCCGACCTCCTCTCGAAACTAGCTACTTCGGATGAGCCGCATGAGGAGCCCATCTCCTTCCTCGAGAATCCAAATTATGAAAGAGTGAAAATTCAATGCATAGATGATCCCACAAGAAATTGGACTCAGTGGGAAGTGTTGGATCGAGGAAATGAAGGCATACATTGGAAGTGGCGAGCCGCCGATGACGAGAAGAAGGCTCGAGCTATCAAAAAGAAAGCTCCAAGATATGTCATTCAAGGAGGTGACCTTGCTCAGAGATCTTATACTCGGCCATTGCTAAAGTGCATCCATCCCCAAGAGGTCGCCCTATTGATACACGAAGTGCATAGTGGAATTTGTGGTGGACACCGGGGCCGGGACTTGCCGACAAGTTAATCACGTTGGGATACTATCGGCCACACATGAGCCGACACTCACAACTTTGTTCGGCAATGTGATCAATGCCAAAGGTTTGCCAACCTTCCCCACGTGCCTACAAACAGAGCGCAGACTCACGTGATCGCAGCTTGGCCATTTGATATGTGGGGCGTCGACCGATTGGACCCTTCCCTCCCGCCCGAGGAAACCGCAAGTATGTGATAGTGGCCATAGATTACATTTCACCAAATGGGTTGAGGCCAAACCATTAGCTCGCATCACAGAGGAGAATGCTATCAACTTCATACACGACTTCATTTGGTGTCGGTTTGGTTTTCCCCGAGCTATAGTGTCTGACAACTGGGTTACTGGGTTCTCTCCCTGCGGACTTCTCGAAACGGAGATGAAGCGAGTGGGAATCAAACATTGGAAATCCTCCGTCGCCTATCCTCAAGGAAATGGGCAAGTCAAGCAAAGAAATAAACTTGTTCTATCTTCGCTCAAGACTCGGGCTCGTAGGTCGACGAAACAATTGGTTGGACGAACTCCCCGCTCTTCGGGGCGCCCGTACAACCACTGGGGCCTACTGGGAAACCCCTTTTGCTCTCACATACGGGTCGAGGCCACTGGCACCCTGCTGAGCTGAGATTCCCTACGGCTAGAGTGACCTTCTTTGATCAAGAGCGTAATGACACCAACTGTTGATCGACTTGGACTCGATCGACGAAGCGAGAAACAAATGACTTACCTCCGAATGGTCAATTACAAGCAATGGACTAAAAGTTATCACGACGAGAAGGTCAAGGCAAGGTCTTTCCAAGTGGAGATTATGTATTAAGAAAGATTGAGGCAACGGGTAGAAGGACCCAAACAGAACAAGCTATCTCCTAATCGGGAAGGTCCCTATGTAGTCACTCGAGTCGTCAAGGAAGGAACCTACATGATAGCTCATCTCCTGGTGAGGTGACGAGTTGAAACATCCTTGGCATGCTACTACTCACCTCATCAAATACTACTTCTAGTTTTCAATTTCAAAGTTCAAGTTTGTGTTAAAGCTAGTTTCGAATTGATGTAAGCATGATTCCTACCTCAATAAAAAGTGCAGCTTCATTCCATCAATCACTTAGTCGTTAACAAGCTCGATTCTTAATCCTTAAATTTAACAAGCTCGACTCTTAGTCGCCTTAAATTTAACAAGCTCGATTCTTAATCGCCTTGTTCATTTAACAAGTCCAGACTCTTAGTCGACTTGCGTTCCAACAAACTCGACTCTTAGTCGCTTTGTTATAACAAGCTCGATTCTTAATGTCGCCCTTGTTCATTTAACAAGTCCGACCCTTAGTCGGATTCGTTCCAACAAACTCGACTCTTAGTCGGCTTGTTATAATAAGCTCGATTCTTAATCGCCTTAGTTAATTTAACAAGTCCGACTCTTAGTCGACCTCGTTCCAACAAACTCGACTCTTAGTCGGTTTGTTATAATTAGCTCGATTCTTAATCGCTCTACTATTTTAACAAGTCCGATTCCTAGTCGACTTCGCTCCGAGTAACTCGACTCTTGGTCGCCTTAAAAGTTTGAACAAATAAGTCATTGCTCTACTAAATCTAACTCGACACCTACCTCTAAAGCATATAACATGCGTAAAAGAGAAGTCAGCCACGATTAAACACAATTAAGTCTCCCAAAGTGGGCTAAGACTTAGCAAAAAGGCAACTTACAAAGTATCATGCCTCCCAAAAATAGGGCCAAGGCATACAAGTATTAAAAACAAAAAAGCAAAAATGTTTGGAGCTTGTTCGATTACAATAACCATTAAATTCAAAGTCTATTCGTAAGAAACGCCTTCCATCGGACCGGCGACGGACGTTGGATCGACCTCGCCCGATCACCCACGTAGATGGCTCACCAAGAACATTTTCAGTCTGATAAACCACCTTCCGTGAGTCACTGATTGTGAACTTTGGGGTCTCCTCGTCAAAAGCCGAATCCTCATAATCATCGAGCTCAGCCAAGATAGTGTTAAAATTAACCTTTTCAACAGCTGGGGTCCTAAGGTGACGCCTCCGCAGCCTTCATCATCTTTCTTTATAAGTTCCAGGTCATTCTCATTGTATGGCACCAAAGGGTGGCTCTTGGCGAGCCAGCTGTGTTATAAGGATCTTCGAAGCCCATTGAGCTAGCTGTTCGATCGATATATTGACAGAGGGCTCTACTATTATACGTCGAGCCATATGAGCCCGACCTACATGGAAGAACCCCCTAGCTTCTTCGGTAATATGGGAGTGCAGATCATCACTATCTTTATATGCCTTGATAGCATCCTCCTTTCGTAACCCTCACAAAGCAGCTAGCCTAGGTCCACCCCCATTGAGCTCGAGCAAAGATCCAACTCTTCTTGTTTCTTGGCCAAAGTGACGGCACCTCCTCCAACCGCCGAGCCGCCAATGCCGATCAGCAGCCTAGCCTATTCTTTTCCTCCTCGAGGGCGGCGAGTTCCTTGGCAGCCTTCTCCCAACTTGCCCTGCATCCTCTTTGGCCTTTATTTCGTTGTCTTTAACAAGTTTCAAAGCTTCATACGAGTTTGTCTAAGTCTCGAGTGCTCTTCCTTCAAGTTTTTGAGCTCCTCCTTCAACGTAGCGTTGGCTTCTTTCGCTTCCCCACCTCGGCATTCTCCTCCTCCAGCCTTCTTCAACTCTACATTTTTCTTTGCCAACATGGACTTGGCTAGCTTCTCCTCGCTCCTCGCCAGCCTTCCAAGAAGTAGTAGCCAGTCAATCATGGCAAGAGACTCAAAGGAAGAGTGGGAGGAAGAGGTTAGATCTCGATGCACACAAAGGGAGACATGGAACAAGCGAGCAAAATAAAGTTAGCAACACAAGAAATTGCCAAAGAGTTACCTCGGAGGAAGCTAGCCCGACCCTAGCTCGCAGCTTCCGGAGTTAGAGGTTTTTTAGTGAACTCCATAATCAAATCCCGTCGCACCCTTCTGACCACGGCTTGTCCATACTCCAGCTCCGGATACTCCCTGGCTAAGCAGTTGATCCTGGTTAAAGGAGCCACAACACTTAGCTCGTCAACACGAGACTGGATCAGCTCGGCATAAGAAACCTGGACAGGGGAAGGCCGGGACTCCTAACTTCATTCTCCATCTGGCTCGTTAGCATCGACCATCAACCGTCGAGCTCACCTTGGTTTTCCCAATCTTGATTTTCTTGCTTAGAGGGGCCGTATCATCTTCATCATCCCCCTCATCATCTAACTCGATCACAGCGACTTTGCCTTGGGAATTCTTTTGGTTTTGGATTTGGTTTTGGGGTCGATCACGAGCTCGGTCTTTCTAGCCTCCTTAGCCGGCTCAACAATTTGGTCGGATACATTGGTTTCTTCGCCGACCTCTTCCATTTCCCGGGCGACGTCTACAACTTGGTTCCCTTCCGCTTCCTCTGGGTTCTCCTCCATTGGTATAGAGTTAACTGGGTCCACATCTACCGTCCGCAAAGTATCATGACGGAGAGCACCCTCTCTCTCCCTATGTTCTCTAGCATCGTCGCTCCACAGCCCCACTTGCTTCTTCCGATGTCAATGGTTCGGCCCATACTCGCTTCTTGTTCAGAGTTAAGACTACACCAAAGTTGAAATGATCAAGGGTTAGGTCGACACATAAAATTTCGCATACAAGTAAAAAGTTCTATGCACGAATTAAATATGTGTGGACTGATTATTCTACATACGAGCAAAAAAGTTCTATGTACGAATCAAATTCATAAATAAACAAGCTTAAGCAAAGGCAAGAGGGATCAAGGTACAAGGAATGGTCGAGTTCTTACCCCCAAAGTGTTCTACCCGCTCCTTACAATAGTTGCGCCTTCTTACAAAAGTGGCACTCTTTCTCAAATCAATCGAGCTCCCTCACGGGTGACCCAACTGGATATCTCTCGACATCTAACTACCGGCACCATGGGCACTACCTCTCCTTCACCAACCATCAATCCACTCGGATGAAGTTATTTTTGTTGGTTCCTAGAGCATCCCAACCGATAGCCCCTTCTTCGTAAACTCCATCAACTTCTTACGTAAATCATTATGCCAATGAGGCCCAAGAGTTGTTCTCATCTACCCTGGCCAGATCAAGACTGGGCAAGGGAAATTCCCATCCTCTTCTACTCTCCACCACCACCACGCAAGAGTTCCATCCACTAGCCTTGCCAGGAAGATTGGCAAATAATTTGGGAGACTTTGGCTTGGAAGGAGTACTTATGCCACTATCCTTATCAAACTTAATGCTAAAGAACTCCTTAAACACCCTCACGCATGGCTCATATCCTAAGAACCTACAAACCATAATAAAGCAAACCAAGACTCCTACGTGTGTTGGCTCCTAGCCGAAGCTGCAAGGCATCTGCACTCCAAGAACTCGTTTATGAAGGGGTCAAGAGGTAATCTCAAGCCGCCTTCGACCGTCGTAGAGAAAGCTACCTCGTAGTTTCCTCCTCGTAGGTGTCCCCAAATTTGTTAAAGAAGTCCCCCTACTATACAGAGCAACGCTAAACTCCTTCCTATCAACATCACAAAATCATATATCATGCTTAAGCGAGATGGATAATTCGTCTTCCCTCTAGCCGGCCTCGAGGAACGTAGCCTTTTTCATTCCCGCCCGGCACTACAAGTTGTTATCAAAGGCATCAACAATGCGCTGCTTCGATGAGGTCGAGGCATACGAGCTCCACCTCAGGTCTCCATATCTCGTACAAGAAGAAGGGGAAACAGGGGAATCAGCTTCTACATGAAGTCTCAGGAGACCTAATCGATAAGCTAAGGGGCGACCTAGATTCCCGGAAATCCAATTCTATTCCTAAGGAAAGAAGGTTTGTCGGGACCATGAATGTAAAATGTAGCAATATGATCGAGAAGCTCGTGAAAAAGATGGAAGGACTCAATTCTTGGGTCATTCGCTCCTAAAGTACCTAAGTTCTCTCCCACGTGCAAAGCCAACTCGCAAATTGCAAACCTACATCCGGGTTAAAATTGAAGTACATTCCTCCATGGTCATCTCCCTCCACTCTCCGTTTAAATGTTTATAAACCCTACGATTGACTTTACAAACACTCCATACCAAGCTCCGGTTCTCGTACTTCAAAGGTCCTAGCCATGGCGGAATCAAAGGAATAGCGTAAATTAAAGCCCTAATTTTAAAGAATGAGGAGAATACCTTTAGCAAAGTGAAGGGAAAACGGAACAATGGAGAGTGAAACACCGAGTTATAGCAGAAGTCAATTTCCTTTATCACCGCCGAATCACGTACGAGTTCGTGTGGATGGCGAAAGTTGTAAATGGGGAAGGATTCTTGATTTTATAGTTCCCTGAATTGGAAAGGGCAAAGATAAATTCGAAATTAATTCTCCTAATTAATGGTGGAAACAGCTTTCCTAGGCGGACTCTCAAACGTCTAAAGTGTAATCATTGCGAAAATCGGCGCTCCTACATCTCCACCGTTCATCACCTACGATCGTGATGTTGCCACGCGTCATCACGGTCGACCTACTTCCAAGACTAACATCGACCGCGAGTAAAGCAATTTTCGTCACGGAAATCTTCTTAACTTCCAAGTCGACGAAGTCAACCTCGAAAGTTGGGGGCCACCGAACATACCAAAATTGCCGAGTTGGGCCAAGCAAGTAAAGCCCAATTACATCCAAACTTTGATTATCACATTCTCAATAGGCCGGCCCAGCCAGAGCAAGGCCCAAAGCCCATCTCAAGCGTCGCCAATGATTAAGCCCACGGTCCGACCTACAGTCCCGACCTAACTTAGTCCGACCTCATGATCCATGCTACAATCTCGGGTACGAACCATGCTCTACTCCTGACAATGTCGACCATTCCACGAGCGGCGACTCTCGACCTAAATTAACAAGTGACGACTTGATACTTCGCAGCGTATTTGGTTGAACTATTCTCATAACCACGTCCCTACAAATCGTGGGACCGTTATAGACACGTTCCCATTACCAATAACCGCCGCTACAATCACGGAGCACATGTCGCTCTCCCAAAAATACATCACTCTTGTCTATAAATACTTCATCACTACCAAACGGTGAAAGGTAACCGCCATTTTGTATTCTCAAGTTCATTATTCAATACATTTTGTGCTATCTACAACCGCGATCTTACTCTCACGCCCGAAGCGTCTTCGCCGAGACACATCCAGCTAGTCGTGGGTTCTGCTCGTGTCAAGAAGCTGTGTGATCGGGCCCCGCCACGCGAGGAAGATTGATAAGCACATTTCCTGCAGCATCAAAAACAATTTGGCAATCATTGATGGATATAGTTAAATACAGGGAACCAAAAATACAGAGAACTATGTAAATTATCAAAATATCCATTTATATACCTAAAGAGCTTTCTCTCTCTATACGCAAACACAGTCTCCTCGCCAAACCATTCGCCCGCGACCTAACTTCCAACCACAATTGCCCACCACAAATACAGGGGACGATGTCGCAACACGAAGGATATGAGCGATTTGTTGTCGCGCCGCACTTTGCGAGCGTCGCCTCGTCAGCCCCTTCCACGGCCGACGACTTTACATTACCGACGAAAGAGTCCAAGCATTATAGATGCGGGCAAGAATTAAAGCTAAGTCACACTAGAGAGATTCCAGCAAGATCTGTATCAATTGGAGTTGGGGAATGGAAGTTTGTGGTCCCAATTTGGGTTGAAGGGACGACCTGGTGTCACTTAAGAGATTCTTTCGGGATTAATGGCCAAAACCTATCTAAGAAGATGATGGTGCGTGAAAATGACTCAACTCCTCTCGTGTGAATCCACACGAGATGTGCGCGTCTCGCGATTCACACGAGATGCGTGCCTCGTATTTAAATTACACGAGATATCTCGCGCATATACACGACATTTATTTCATGTATACGTACACGAGATATCTCACAAGATTTACACTGAATGAGTGAAAAACATCTCGCGTATACACACACACGAGACGCAGCAGAAATAAATTTTTCGTTCCCTGTATTTTTTGTTCCCTGTATTTAATATTTACCTCATTGATCGGAGATTTAATTAACGAACCTTTTGCCCTTCCCTTCTGTTGCCCTTCCATTTCCTTTTCCCTTTGTAACTGTATATAAAATGCCTATCGATAAAGTTTTGAAACCTGACTTCTCTTCCTCCTGTCGCCGCCCTCCGATCAAGACTTTCTTCCGGGCTGCCGCCGAACGCCTAAGGTTTGTTTTGCTCACCCTCCATATACTCTTTACTAAAAAGCTGTGTATTGTAATATGCTCTAGATAATTCTCATTATCTTTATCTCCGTATACGTTTTTATGGATCATGCTTCATTTGCTTGTACATTTTTAAAATTACATTATGTTGATGTTTCTTTTTTTTTTTTTTTTTTTGTATTTTTTCTTTGAAAGTAGACTTTTTAAAAATAATTAAATAAGAAGGAAATGACTATTTATGAGGTACTCCCTCCGTCCCACCCGAATTTGGACAAATTTCCTTTTTGGGTGTCCCATCCGAATTTGGACGGCCCAAAATGGAAACCTTAAATCACTATTCTCTCCACTCATTCTCTCTCCTACATTATTTTAATACTCACAACACCATTATAATTTACTATTCCCTCCACTCATTCTCTCTCCTATTTTTAAATTACACTCACAACATTTACCTTTTCCTTAATCTCCGTGTAAAGTAACTTTGTCCAAATTCGGGTGGGACGGAGGGAGTATTTTTTTTTTAAATAGGGAAAATTGGAAACAAAAATCTTCAGTGTATATTTTGGTACAAACAAAAATTGTTAGTTTGATTTTACCAAGTACTCTATGCCAATTTTGTATACTAATGTTTATAGATTATTAGGGTTAATAGATGTTATCAAACATATATAGCTGATGGATCACAAAAATGGTACTTTCTCTGGCCCAAAACGAGTAACCATTTTTTTTTTCAATTTTGTTCTTGATCAAGAACAAAATTTAATAAAATTTGGTCATTCATTTTTGGGATGGAGGGAGTATAATACATTTGTTCTTGAATTTTTATGTTTAGGCATTGAATATGTTGTTATAATGGATATGATTCGAGCAATGACAGAATATATTAATTCAGCTGCGTGCACGATGGATGATGCATTGGTGAGGGACCGAATTAGTAAACTTCCATGGGAGATACTTGATAACATCCTCGGACACCTTCCAATAGAAAATGCTGTGGCTACGACAATTTTGTCAAGAAAATGGAGAGATAAATGGGTTGATATTTCTAATCTTGTCTTTGATGATTACTCGAGTAAGCAAACGGATGCAATTTTCATTAGTCGTGTTTATCGTGTCTTGCTGTCTCATCGTGGCAAAATAGATAAGTTCGCGATTACCTTTTCTGGCTCTGAATCACATTTATCTCACAATGATATCGAAACTTGGATATCTTTTCTAAGGAGTCATGATATCGAGGAACTCACCTTTAACTTTTCTTCAATCCGTACTTTGCCTCCCTCTCTGTTCTCCTGTAAGAAATTGAAACGTTTGTGTCTCACTAACTCCCAGCTTTCAGTTCCTGAGAATGTTTTGGGCTTAAGAGCTCTAGTTAGCCTACATTTGACAGTACGTTGGCAACATACTGATGAAGAACTTGAGAAAATGATCAATAGTTGGAATAATCTCGAGAAATTGGTACTTGCAAATACTGGATTCGGGAGACTTGTGATACGGGCACAAAGTCTTAGGTATGTATCTTTGGAAGGTGACTTCAAATCCGTTTATGTGCAAAATTGTCCATATCTTGAAGATGCATCCTTTAAGATGACAAGGAAAGCCGAAGGAACCTCTCATAATTTGGTCCAACCTCCAATGTGGCTCTCTTGTTCAAGGAGATTGGTCATGACTGGCAATTTTCTCAAGGTAATAGATTTATTTTCACTCCTTTCTGAAATGAATCTCCCTTAAACTACAAGTTTTGAGACGGTGGGAGTAGTAAAGTAGTTGCCCTTTGCTTATAATGATGTTTGTCTACTTTTTTGTGTCATTTGATCTCTTTTGTTCATAGTTTTTGGCAAAAAGATATGATTGGTTTGGAGTTAGCATCGACTGTCACAATCTGGAGGTTCTTGAGCTAGACACAATCCACTTCAACGATTTGGATGAAATTTCAGTAGCTCTTTCCATTCTCAGAAGCTCCTCCAACTTGAACACATTACTCATTGACGTGAGCTCCCTTAAACTCATTAACTTAAATTTGCTTGTGATCCAGTTCTGTATTTTCATAACCAGAACATAATTTATTATTGAATCTTATTAGGGTATTGGAACATATGATGGAGATAATAACATATTTGCAGAAGCGCTTAACCAAGGAATTAGTAAGCTTTGCTTCAATAAACTTTGCTTCGTAAGGATAACAATCTCAAGAATATATGAAAATCCTGACTGTTTTTATCACCCTCAAAGAATTAAGATGAAACCGGAATTAGAAGATATGTGCTTTCCAGAAGTTATTAGATTGCTTCTCGCAGGTTCTCCTATACTTGAGAATATGCACGTACACTACAAATATTCTGAGGCGTCTGATTTATGGTTCATGAGGAAGCTGCTGTTGTGCGAGAGAGCTGCATCTCAGTTGAAGTTGACGTACAAGTCCACTCAACAGGGGCCGACACAAAGCATAGTATGGTTTAGTGGTTAAGTTGTTAGGGTTATAATCAAGAAATCAAGTGTAAAATGAAAATCTTCAGTTTACACTTTTGGATTTTATGTTTGTTTATCACCTGCAAACTACTTGAACATCAATGCTTAAGCTTTTGATTACTGCAGAAAAAATATTCTTCTTCATTTTAGCCGTTTACTGAATACTACTCCCCGCACTTTCAAAAAGGTATTCTCATTTTTTTAACTATGAGCGGTCAATTAAACTAATATCTGACCATAACTTTACCGTTTTCCGAATAATTATTTTTGTTGTACATCAACAACATTTAGATTTTTACGAAGATAATCAAATTTTCATAATTTTTTTTTTGTCAAAAGTTAATTTGATCACCAAAAATTACATGAGTCGTATCTTTTTGTGATGGAAGGAGTATTTTGTAACGGATATGGAATCGTGATTTCTTTGTCTCACCGCTGTTGCAGCGAGTCAAATTTTCAAATCGTTGAGTCCTATTTTCTAAGTTTGCTTTTCAGAGCATAATTACATGTTTGTTGTGCCTCCATATGTTATGCCTCTCAGTTTTTTCTTCCTAGCTTGATCAGTTACTTTTGTTAAACAGAATCTGACTTTATGGCTATATCATGTTATTGATCCATTTTCGGTGATCCTTACTCCACGTTCAAGCGTGCAGGAGTGGAATTTGATACATATGCAAAAGTAGTTGTGAATGTGGCTGGGCCATTTTGTGATTCTGTTAGGAAAATGGCTGATGGAGATTCAAAGCCAATGATCTGTCCCAGCAGTGGTGTACACATTGTATTGCCTGATTACTATTCGCCCGAGGGAATGGGCCTGATTGTTCCCAAAACTAAGGATGGACGCGTTGTGTTCATGCTGCCATGGTTGGGGAGAACAGTGGCTGGTACTACAGAATCCAATACAAGTATTACTTTGCTACCAGAACCTCATGAAGATGAGATTGAATTTATACTGGATGCCATCTCTGATTATCTTAATGTTAAGGTCGACTCTCATTTTCCTTTTGCTGAACAACCTGGTTGCTTATGAACTATTTAGAGGGTTTAGGGATTAATTAGATGTTTATTTGTATACCTGACTTTGTATCATGAAATGGGCTCCCCTTCGTTCTCATTATGGAGTCCACGTTTGAAAATTTTAATCATTGAAGGATATGCTTGAAGTTGGTCAGAATATTTGGTATGTTTGAGTGCGTGCAATGCTTATATCACGTTTGGAGTTCAAAGTTGAAAATTATGGAACTGAACATTATAATTGAGACATCTGAACGCAGAATGGTGGTGAATTTACATGGATTGGAGGGGATGTCTGTTGTTCATAGAATAGCTGAGATTTTTTCATAGCTGTCGAGATGAAACAACTATTAAGATTGGATAAAGTTTTTCATATTGTCAAAAATGATAACGTTCGGGTCTTAGGATTGTCACTTAGAAACGTTTAAGGAAATGTATGTGGATTTAGATGGAACAACCATGGTCGTGTCTGAGGCTACCACTGCCATAACTTTCTAAGAAGTTTTTTGTGTGGCTGAGGTCTGAGGATAACCATCCATCAAAACCTATGATTAGGGGGTTAGGGGAGACCAAGATAAAAGTGATATGTCGACATGTATCGTTCTGGTCACATATATCCACTAGTGCAATTTCTTTTTGTACTTTATATTGAAGTCTTTTGAACCCTTCTTCATTTGAAATTCATCTTTGGTTCCAATGCTTGTTAAGAAAAAGTCAAGGCTGAAGGCGGTTCTGCTCTATCATGCTAAAACAAGTATCCCAATGATGAGAAGACCATTTACGTGGTAATTATGCGATAAAGGAGAAGATCTTCTCTGACAGTTTGTGGGGTTACTTTATTTAGCTATTTTCTATAGAACCATTATTGTCTTTCACTTGTAATTGACCTCGAGTTTGAATTTAAAAAATCTTAAGAGTTGCATCACCAGGCCAGTTTTGTGGGTCACCATATGGTTGATGTTGATAATTAGCTCAGCAGATTTTGACGATTTATGTTTTCATACAGCATATTGAAGTCAAACATATTGGGACTGAGGAAGTAATTTTTTGGTCAAAGTTCAATTAAGCTGACAAAAAAGTTAAGATACGACATTTATTTTGAGACGGAGGGAGTACTAAACTTCTATTCTCTTGTTTGTTTGTTCTAGGTTTTGATTCATGACCTATTTGAGCTGGATCCTCCTCAACACAACATACATTATTTTTTGAGTTTAGTCCCTTTGCCCGGAGAGTTAAGCTCTGTTTCTCTTTTTCCTCCTTTCTGCAATGTGAGCTTTGGTAAGTTAATCGGCCCAGTTATGTTTTACACTGTGTTCAATATCATCTTTTGAAATAGAAATCTAGTTTTTTAGGTTATGCCGAGTATTCATCATTGTCGTTTACCATGCACAACCAACCCCCCCGTGGCGGACATATGCTTGCCATATGGGGTGCAAGTGCACCCACTTGAAATAAGCATTTGTCTAGTATGGTGGGTAAAGCGCTAGGCTTTTAATCTTGTGCTTGTGGGTCCCACAGTAGTACGCGGTTTCTTACTGGCGTTTTAGCAGGTTATTGGAATAGGCAACTATCTTTTGTGATGAATGTAACTTCTTAAGTTATCTCTCATCTCTCGAAATTTCAAAATGTAATTTTGTCAATGCAAATAAGCTATAATTTTGATGCATCTGTTCCATTGATCATTGAACTTTGGTACTCCATCAAAACTTGGGAACCTGTTATTTGATGTACTATAATTTTCCCTGTCAACGGTTCATTGTTGCTGATTCCCAAATCACTATCCTTTTACTTTTGCCAGCATACACACTGCAATGCAATGTTGCACCATGTGCACGAAGTACTGTACTTTGATCTGTTGAATGTGATTCTGTGAAGATCTAGTAAAATGTTAGGAATTGTCACTGTCTGCCAGTTGAGATTAGAAAACCAGGCTATATCAGAATCTGGTCAGAATCCTGCAGGTAGGGAATAGGTGGTTTGGCAACTAAAGAGTGACTACTCATCTCTTTTTCTTCCTCCCCGCCCCCTCCTCTTTCCAAATAACAAATTTCCATTTAGGCATACTCACACAAATAAATTGTGAGTCTCACAAATAAATTGTGAGTCTCGCTTATAAATTCTACTACACTTATTATACTCACATTCGCTTTCTCTCTCGTAATATTTTTAATTCCCATGCATTTTCAAAATGGAACACATTGTTATGAAACGGAGAGAGTATATTTTTTATACTAAATTTAGTGTAGTCAGAATTTTGCGTAGTTTGAAATTTAATGGTTCCTCAGAAATCTTTGATCACATCAATTGCTTATGTTATTATGTTATGTTGGTGGGAATGTATTAAAAAGTTTCTATTTTAATAATATGCCTTTTTAAATGATGCACTCGAAAAGAAATTTGCGCATTTTTTACCGGGACAAATTTAAGAATATGTCTTTCTAAATGATACACTCAAAAAGAAATTCGCGCATTTTTTAGTAGGACAAAGAAAGTATATTATCAAATAAACAAATTTTCACTGTACATAAACTATTTGGATTGGTTTTTTTGCTTGAACTCTACTGTTTTCTATTTCAATAATAACGAAAAGGATATTTATTTTATAATTATATTGACTTATGGCTTGAGCCTTGAGGAATTTATGGGTTACTAGTAAGAATAGGTTGTAATTAATTGTACTTATGCGTACAACCTGTAATGGGGCGGCAACCCATGTTAGAGGTTCACATGTTGTCCTGTACTACATACTATTCCCGCCTAGACAAAAGACAATGAATCGACTGTTTTAGATATTTTGTCTAAAAAACTTTTTATTCATCTAGAAAATAGACGGGATCTATCTCGAAAAACCGAGTTGGCCAATTGTGTGTGAGGAATCAGATTTGAACTGGTGACACGAGGATTTTCAGTCCTCTGCTCTACCAGCTGAGCTATCCCGACTATTCCCGCTATTCTATCCTCATTATACGACTGATTAGATTATCTCCGACATTTTGGTGTAAAAATTGCATTATTTTTTATAATAGTGTAGTTTTTGCACAAAATATCTTCAAAAACTCCCTATCAATTTCTCTCTGATGCTTTATTTTTTCAATCACATTTTTTTTTATTCTTCGTGTTAAATCGAATTAAAAATATTAAATTGAGAGATAAGAGTAGTATTTTTAAAAAGTTAATTGAAAGTTAAAAATAGATATAGAAATAGAATGAAAAAAAAAAAGTAAATTAAGATAATAATAGAGCACCATTTAAGGAAAAAACAAACATAACCATCAATTCTAATCAGATTATACACTCAGATTTGCCGCCCAATATCCAAATAATAATAGAAATAAGACAAATAAAGGAAGAAGAGAAAAGGTCAATGGAAATTAATAATTCCATCATAGAATAAATGACCTATTTTGATTGAGTTGGTCTTATAAAAAACTAGTTTTTCCTATATCTTAAAAAAAACGGGTTTTGACAATGCACTCAAACCCTTCGCTACTACGTTCCGTCTCTCTCTAAAAAAGGGCGTACTCCATGGCGGCGAAGAGGAGAGATCGTGATAGGACATTGACGGCCCCGATTTGCTTGCTACTACTCAATAAATCAACTGGTGAAATTATTATTGTTCATTTTGTATGAATTCAAGTTTTCATCTGGGTTCTTCTCCTTGCAATTGATATTGGCTGGGAATGGAGCAGGGATAACAATTAAGAAGACAATGATAAACCCTAGACACGTTCAATTGACAGTGAGAAATGATGATGAATTGGGGAAATTGCTTGCTGGTGTAACAATTGCAAGGGGAGGTGTTTTGTCTAACATAAACCCAGTTCTTTTAATCTACCACCAATCACCACCCATTAGCTTTTTTTATTATTATTAAGTTTGTGGATAAAAGAGTGCCATTGAACATCTAAAAAAGTGTCAGTTGACATCTAAAAAAATGCCAGCGTCAGTATAAAAAAATGCCAGTGCACATCTAAAAAAGTGTAGTATTAAAGAGTCCCGGTGTTAATTTAACAAAGTGCCAATGTTAATGTAACAAAGTGCCAGTGTTAGTGTAACAAAGTGCCAGGATAGTGTAAAAAGTGTCAGTGCATGTATATTAAGTATCAGTATAAAAAAAATGGTCAGTACATACATGTGTAACAAAGTGCCAGTATTAATATAAAAAAGTGTCAGTGTGAAAAGTTGCCAGTGCATGTATATTAAGTGCAAGTATAAAAAAGTGCCAGTGCATGTGTAACAAAGTACCAGTGTTAACACTACCACCGGCACTCTTTTATACTGGCACTCAAATACACATACACTGGCATTATTTTACACTAATGTTGGCACTGTTTGTTATTAACCCTGTCACTTTTTACATAATACTGACACTCTTTTACATCAATACTAGCACTCTTTTACATCAACACCGGCAATCAAATACACATGCACTGGCTCTATATTTTATATTTAAAATAGAGAAAACCTGAGTAAAAAAAATTATGTGAAACACTGGCATTTATAAATAAATGCACTGGCATTTAAAAACACACGCACTGACACTCGACACATGCATTGACACTCAATTACGCACTTACTGGCACTTTATTATACACTCACCGGCACTCTCTTATACACCAACTAGCACTTGATCATATATTAAATGGTACTCAATTTCTATTAAAAAAATAGGGAAGGAAGGCGGGTTACACTCATCAACCCAAATCCCATGTTCTTACTGCAAATCTCAAGTCCTTGCTTAATTCAAAATCGACTTATGGGACTGGGTGGAATGCTATGTTGAAAGGGCATATCTTTTTTAATTAGATTTGTTGGCCAATTAATCAATTTGTGATGATAAATGTTTAATAGAAGAACAATTCGTATTCAGGGATTACCGCAATAGCTGTCGGAAGAATCAATACATGGGATTTCGGCGCATGCTTTTTCTTTTGAGCATTATTCCGCTTTCTTACAAAACCAGTTTTTCCTAAACTTTAGGAAAAACTGATTTTTTCTAAGATTTTGACATTTTGATTTAAGTCTATAAAAGATTGATTTTTAGTAAAAACAATGGGAAAAATATAGAAATATGCCCCTATATTTAGGTTAATGATGCAGATATGCCCATATACAAGTTAATTGCCATATTAACCCTTGTACTTAAGAAAAATGTGTAGAAATTTGGACATCGTTAGATTTCCGTCCAAAAATTAACGAAATGATTGATTAGGCGTCCTAGTAGGCATGTGAAATATACAGCATGGAAAAAATTGCCCAACTAAAATTTGTTGACTATAATTAACTCAAAACTACGTCGTTTTGGCACAACTTATTTACAATTAACACCCCTTGGTAGAACGTGAAATACTTTCAAATTATACCAACTATTTCCACCAAACCCACCACCAAGCCCCCCTTCTCCTCCACAACCTCTTCACTTTCGATCACAACTCCCACAACTATAACAATCACTATAACCATCACCGCCAAGATAATACCCAACATTCCCACCAAACCCGAGGCCTGTGAAATGGTACCCACCGGAACAACAACATCAAACAAATTCAAAAATTACACATTCAATCAAACACACACACACAATCACATTCAAAATCACACACACACAATTGCAAATGGATGACGAAGGAGTGAATTTTGTGGGTCCGTTTGGGAATTTTAATACGCAAGTTATTACCTTTCCCAAAATTCTTGAAACAGGGTACATAATTTAATTTTAAAATCCATAAGATCAGATTGATAGAGGGTCCATTTGGGAATTTTGTGGTGGATGAGGGATAGGGGCTCAAGTTATGAGCAAACTGGCTACTTGATGCTGCCCAAAAATAATAGGTGGGCCTGGGCCAAGTTTTGATCAAGCAGGCCCAAAGCGAGTCAAGGCCCAAGAAGAATATAGGGATAAAGGTAGCCAGTTGGGGTTCACGGGAAACTGTGTCGAGAGATGTCCCACTAAGATCAATGAAAGGGAAAGCCCAAGGTAATATATGCGAGATGTTGGTTACTGAGCGGCGAGATAATGAAGCAAGCCGGCGAGATAATGACGTGAGATGAGAAGGCGAGATATTAGGTAAAGGCGACACAGTACTCAGTTATCCATATCCAGCGAGAGACAAATCTAAAGGGAGCAACTCATAAGAGGCGGCATATAAATATCTACAAAATGGGACCCAAAAAACGGTTGGGCATTGGGAAAAGTGATCACGTGTTGTGACTTTATTCTTGTTGTTAGCCAATGGAATGATGACACGTGGAATGAGGCATGGAACGTGAGGATAGCACGTGAGAGGAACGAGGGAAGGAGTATATATATGAGGGATAGTCTTCATTGGCAAGGTACGTACACACACACACCCACAAACACCTTTCCATTATTCAGATTTTCCCTATCCAAGCAGTTACTTATCCTCACGCCGGAGGGGCTTACGCCGGAGCCGCCCCCGGATTAGTTCATTGTTTGTGGTTGTGCAGACGAGAAGAAGGAGCCGGAGATATCGCCGATTGACTACAACGGTTGTGTTGCCGCTGAGGAAATTCCTGGCAACATCAATTGGTTTCGTTGCCGGGACCTGATTCTCTTCATCGGTTGGAGGTTTGCCGGCGGTAGATTAGTAAGTGTGAGGCGAGGTTGGTAGATCTGGGCGATTTGGTGTGTCTTGAGGTTAATTCGTTTGGCGTGGTGAACGGACAGTTGATTTTGTGTGTCATTCGTAGTTTGCAAATTGTGAATCCGTTTGTTTTTACTGTTGTTGTTGTGGGATTTTTGTTCTTAAGTTTTGGGTGGATCTAGGTTTTTGTGATTTTTTGGGCGATCTGATTTTGGTGTTGTTCATAGTTAGTAAGCTTGTTTTTTATTGGAAGCTGGTCGTCGTTCATAATTCTAAATCAATTAGTGATTGATAGTTTGGTTAATTGAAGTTTTTTGTGGTTTTTGGTATTGTTTGGGGTGCAAATTTTTGGTGTAGAGATGTGAATCTGGGTAGAATTGGATTTTTTGGAGTTCGTGAAGGTCGTTTGCAGCCTTTGATTGAGCTTGTTTGATTTGAGGATTTTGGATTTTTTGAATTTTAATTTAGTTTTATTGACGAAAAGTTTTGGTGTTTCTGGGTTGACAGTTGGTGAAATCTGGAAATTCAAAGTTGGGTTGAAGCATCTTCAAGTTTCTGGGTTAGATCTTCAAATCTTCATAAGATTTGCAGATCTTCAAGTGTGAGTTCATAAATTTGATTACGTGGGTGATAAGGAATGACAACTCAGGAGAAGAGCATAATAGGGCAGAAGACAATGGCGGGAAGGAGCCTTATCCCGCCCATGTCAGGAATGGGGACTATGATCACCGACTTAGGAGGGTGTGATGACTGGGAGGAAACTGAAAGCATGAGGAATAAGTCGGCGATTATTGTTATTAAAGAAAAGGCGAAAGAAGAAGTGTTGCGATAAAGAGACAACGAGCGAGAAACAGGGGTAGAAGTGTTGGAGGAAAGATCAGAAGGAAATTTGATGGCAATGGTTACAATGCGAGCCGAGATGGTTTGGTCAAGATCCACGAAATTTGTAAAAATGAAGGAGCCCCTTATTGAGGAGATAGTTGATTCTGATAGTGAGGAGTGTGATGAAGAGATTGTGGTTGAAACACCTGAAGGTGTATCGCTTGTCGGAAGAGATAAGGGGGAGAGCAGCGACCAAGGAGGAAGGAGATGTGTCGATAAGAGGAAGGCGACAGAGATGGAGGTGGATACATTACAAATGCGAGATGAACCAGACATTCAGGCGGCGGAGGAATTAGAGGAGGTAATTGTTAATGATGAATATCCGGAGCAAAAAATAAAAATTGGGAAACAGTTGGAAAAGGATGAGCGGAATAAGTTGGTTGATTTTTTACGGGGTAACATTGATGTGTTTGCTTGGAAGCCTGAAGATATGCGAGGCATAGATGAGAATGTCGCCCTTCACTATTTGAACGCTGATCCAAATGTAGAGCCCTTCAAACAGAAGGTGAGATATCTTTCTGCGGAAAAGGAGAAGGCGGTAATTGGAGAGGTTGAGAAGCTATTAAAGGCGGGAATCATAGAAGAAATTACTTATCCAGTTTGGCTAGCTTGTCCAGTTATGGTGTTGAAGGCAAATAAGAAATGGAGAATGTGTATAGATTTTACGGACTTGAATACGGCTTGTCCCAAGGATTGTTATCCTTTGCCGAAAATTGATAGATTAGTTGACTCCATTGCTGGGCATAAGTTGTTTATCTTCATTGATGCTTATTCGGGATACCACCAAATCAAGATGCTTGAAGAAGACAAGGCCAAAACAGCGTTCAGAACTCCCCTTGGTAATTTTGGTTATAGAATGATGCCCTTTGGTCTGAAGAATGCTGGGGCGACGTATCAAAGAATGGTCAATAAGGTATTTAAGTCGCAAATTGGAAGGAATGTTGAAGCTTACATTGACGATATGGTGATTAAGATCAAAGGGGAGGATCATTTGGTGGATCTTGTTGAGACCTTTGAGAATTTGAGGAAAAATTCTATGAAGTTGAATCCAAGTAAGTGTACTTTTGGGGTAACGGCGGGAAAGTTTTTGGGATTTTTGGTAAACCGCCGCGGCATAGAGGCAAATCCGGAGAAGATCCAAGCTTTAGTAGATATGAAGTCGCCCAGAACAATCCAAGAGATTCAAAGGTTGAATGGTAGGGTGATAGCATTGGGACGATTTGTGTCGCGATCGGCGGAAAAGTGTTTACCATTTTTTAAGGTATTGAAGGGGGATCAAAAGTTTTCCTGGGATGAGAAGTGCGAGGAAGCTTTTCAAAAGGTGAAGGAGTATTTGGGAAAGCCGCCAATTCTTTGCAGTCCTGAAGAGGGTGACCATTTGTATGTTTATCTCGCGGCCTCTGATCTCGCAGTTGCGGCGGTTTTGATAAAGGAAGATGGCGGTATGCAAAAGCCGGTGTACTGTGTTTCAAAAGCTTTAAGTGAAGTAGAGGCGAGATATTTTAATGCGGAAAAATTGGCATATGCCTTGGTGATCGCGACTCGGAAGTTGAGGGCTTATTTTCTATCTCATCCTGTCACTATTCTAACCAATGCCCCTCTGAGGAAGATTTTGCAGCAACCTGATTCAGCGGGAAGGCTCCTCAAATGGTCGATTGAATTAACAGAGTTCGATATTCAGTATGAAGCGAGAAAAGCTATTAAGGCGCAGGCTCTGGCAGACTTTATTCTCGAAACTTCATTTACTTATGAGAGAGAGGAGATAGAAACTCAGGGGGCTAAAAAGAGGAAGGCTAAGTCGCAGGATCCTGAAGCCGAAGAAGAGCGAGAAAGACCATCGGGTTGTTGGGAGCTGTATGTCGATGGGTCTTCCGCTAAGGATAAAGGAGGAGCTGGAATCTCGCTAAGTTCACCTGAGGAAGATTGCAAGTATGAGAAAGCATTGAGGTTCAAATTCAACATGTCAAACAATCAGGCAGAGTATGAGGCGCTAGTAGTGGGTTTAGAGCTATGTCGAGATATTGGGGTAAAACAGGTAGTCGCCCATTCTGATTCCCAATTAATTGTTAATCAAGTCAAAGGCAGATATGGGGTGGTGAATTCAACTCTGGCAAAGTATTGTGATATGGCAAGCCAGATTTTGCAAAGCTTCAGTTATTGGAAATTAGTGCAGATAGATAGAGAGAAAAACGGACGAGCCGACATGCTGAGCAAGGCCGCCTGCGACAAAATTGAAGAGTTGCCCAAGAAAATTGTAGTGGAGTTTGTGGAAGAGCCGGCTTATGATAGGCCGCTGATTATGGAGGTGGAAGTGGGCAAAAAAGATTGGGTTTGCGAAATGAAGGATTATTTGGAAAGGGAAGAGTTGCCCCAGGATGAAGACAAGGCAAAAATTGTTAAAAAAATGTCGCCAAGATTCACAGTGCAAGACGGGATATTGTATCGCAATTCTTTCTCGCGACCCTTAATGAGATGAGTAGAGCCAGGCAAAGTGGATAATGTTTTATTTGAAGTACATGAAGGAGTTTGTGGCGGCCATCCAGGAGCAAGAACATTGGCCAATAAAATAATGTTTCATGGATATTATTGGCCAACGTTGAAGAAGGATGCGAAAGAGTACGTAAGGAGATGTGATCAGTGCCAGCGACATACAAATATCCCTAGGCAACCTGCAACAGAGCAGACCCCTATTATAGCGGCTTGGCCCTTTGATATGTGGGGGATTGATCTTATAGGGCCTTTTCCCAAAGCCAAAGGAGGAGCTCAAATGGTGGTGGTAGCTGTTGATTATTTTACAAAATGGACGGAGGCCAGGGTATTAACTTCTACCACTGAAGACCAGATAATTAGATTCGTAACGGAGGAGATACTTTGTCGCCATGGTATGCCACGAGCAATCATTTCGGATCATGGGCCGCAATTCAGGAAGAAGTTTCATAGTTTTTGTTCGAATTTGAATATCAAACATTGACAGTCCGCAGTTTATAGGCCGCAATGTAATGGGCAAGTGGAAGCCGCTAACAAACAAGTCCTGGAAATTTTGTGCAAAAACATAGAGAAAAGAGGAGGGGCTTGGTTGGAAGAATTATCTACGGCCTTGTGGTATGTCAGAACGACGGTGAAGGGATCAACGGGCGAGACAGTGTTTGCATTGACTTATGGCTCTGAAGCAATGGCTCCCGCAGAGATGGGTTTGCCTACACATAGGGTGACCTATTATGACGAAGTCTTGAACGGCGACAGAAGATGCCGCGAGTTAGATCTAGGTGATGAGAAGAGGCTTAGGGCGAGAATGAGGATGGTCAATTATAAGCAGAGGATGAAGGCCCAGCACGACAAAAGGGTGAATAAAAGATCGTTCAGTGTGGGGGATTGGGTGTTGAGAAGTCGCAAAATAAAGGGTGCCATAGCGGGATTTGCAAAGCTAGATCCAAAATGGGAAGGTCCCTTTCAGATTGCCAAGGTTATGCGAGAAGGAACGTATCATTTGAAGGAAGAGGGTGGTAAAGATGTCCCAAATGCATGGAGTGTAGACCATCTAAAGAGATATTATCATTGAAGAGATACGGGTAATTTTTCTACTTAAAATTATTCTTATGAGAATCTTTTTCATAGTAATTTTGATGAATATATGGAGTTTTCATTCATAAACGGAAGTTATATATGTTTTAACTATTTTGAATGAAATGAAAGTATCATGAATGGAAGATATACACGTTTTGAATATTTTGAATAAAATGGAAGTGTGAAATTTTACGGCTCAAAATTGTTTGGCTTTCATTATACTTTGTTCTATAGCAATGTTCATGTGTAAATCGCTAAGAGTAAAGTTGCCTAAAGACGACTTCACTTTTTCGATGGGAGTATAAGTATATGGTGGTATCTCGCCAAAGATAAGAAGGTAAAAGGTTTTTGATGAACTATCAAAACAAAGCGCAAGTCGCATGAAATTGCAAAGGAAAGAGAGTCTATCTCGCCTTTATGGCATGTAAATATATGACTATAAAAAAAAAGTCTACGGACTATAAAAAAGGAAAGTCTACGGACTATAAAAGAGAAAGTCTACGGACTATAAACAAGAAAGTCACATCTCGCCTGTATGGCATGTATATGGATGCGACTATAAACCAGTGTTCTAAAAATCGGCCTAGGCGGCCGCCTAGGCGGCGCCTAGGCGCTAGGCGGCGGCCGGGCGCCGCGACTTTAGGCTAGGCGGGGCAATTAGGCGCTAGGCGGGCTAGGCGGGGCTAGGCGGGCTAGGCGGTCTAGGCGGTTCAGGCGGCCGGGCGGTAGGCGGGATTAGGCGGGACTAGGCGGGGCTAGGCGGGGGCTAGGTGGGATTGGGCGGTCTAGGCGGTCGAAGAGTTGGCGTTCGAGTTTTTAGATGCGTTCGACCGTAACGGGTGTAACTTTTGATTCCGGAGGAGTTACGGGACGCACAGCATATCAAAACGACCGTCTTTTCGAGAGGAACAAAAGTCATCGGGCTATGCCCCTTGAGCGGCCCATAAATAGGCCAAAAAATGCTTCTAAGGGCCTCAAACGGCCTTCTGAAGTTTTTATCCGATTTTTCATTGTTTTGGACCTTTTCGTAATTTTGCAGTTTTAGGGTTTCTTTTCAGTAGGATTTTTTCCAGACTTTATATACTTTATGTTAGGTTTTTGAGAAATGACGCCGTCTTCTAATGTTATGGTTCAATGACCGAAATGCCCTGACCCATAGTTGAGTTGTTCAAGATTTATACATTTATCCTCTTGAATTTGTCACTATGGACAAAAACTATGAAATATATATAAAAATGTGTGTAAATTCGCGGCCCCGCCTAGGCCCCGCCTCGGCCCCGCCTAGGTGCTCTAGGCGCTAGGCCCGGCCTCGCCGCCTAGGCGCCGCCTAGCGATTTTTAGAACCTTGATATAAACAGGAAGGAAAGTCCCATCTCGCCTGTATGGCATGTATATGGATGCGACTATAAACAGAAAAGAAAGTCTCATCTCGCCTGTATGGCATGTATATGGATGCGACTATAAACAGGAAGGAAAGTCCCATCTCGCCTCTATGGCATGTATATGGATGCGACTATAAACAAGAAGGAAAGTCCCATCTCGCCTGTATGACATGTATATGGATGCGACTATAAACAGGAAGGAAAGTCCCATCTCGCCTGTATGGCATGTATATGGATGCGACTATAAACAGGAAGGAAAGTCCCATCTCGCCTGTATGGCATGTATATGGATGCGACTATAAACAGGAAGGAAAGTCCCATCTCGCCTGTATGACATGTATATGGATGCGACTATAAACAGGAAGGAAAGTCCCATCTCTCCTGAATGGCATGTATATGGATGCGACTATAAACAAGAAAGTGTACGGACTATAAAAAAGAAAATCTACAGACTATAAAAATGAGAGTCTAAGGACTATAAAAAAGAAAGTCTACGGACTATAAAAAGAAAGTCTAAGGACTATAAAAAAGAAAGTCTACGGACTATAAAAAGGAAAGTCTACGGACTATAAAAAAGAAAGTCTAAGGACTATAAAAAGGAAAGTCTACGGACTATAAAAAAGAAAGTCCAAAGGTCATAAACATGAAAGTCTCTGAACTATAAACGAGAAAGCCCATATCGCCTGAACGGCATGTAAAGATGCGGCATGCATGAAAGGAAGCACATCTCGCCTCGAGGGCATGAAAAGATGTCGCTAAAAGGAAGAGATATATATCTCGCCTGAAGGGCATAAAAAGAGGTGGTTCAAGAAAAGATATGAAGGCAAAAAGAAGGCAAAAAGAAGGAAATTACTCTAAGTAAGAGAAACAAAGATAAATGATAATATGAGTCGCGTTATATGCACTGTAAGTAAAGTCGCCTAAAGACGACTTCACTTTTTCGATGGGAGTATAAGTATGGGGTACTTGTTATGCAAAATAATGATTTTTGATAAACTATCAAAACAAAATAGCAAAAGCAAGATATGATATAGCAAAAGTGAGATATGATAATAAAGATAAAAGGGGCAAGCTCGAAGGCCGCGAATTTACATTGTTTGAAGGCACGCAGGCCCAAATAAAGAAAGTAAATTGTTCAGCCACCAAGGCAAGTTACAAAAAGTTGGTCAAAAGAAGCTAAGTACTAAAGCAGAATCAAGTTGAAGCATTTGGTTCATCAGTTGGTGCGGGTTGAGTGGAGATGGAGGCCGCAAGAGCAAGAGCCTTTGCATCATCCAAAAGTTTATGCTTGTGTTCCAGTTGATTATTCCATAAAGTAAGAACATTTGGAACTTGAAGAGGAGTGGGAGTCCAAGGCGACTTACCCAATAGTGCATCTTCTTCTGCAAGGTCATTGAGTTCTTCAGGAGAGTAGGGAACCATAGGATGACCACGGCGGCATACTTCACTAAAGATTGGCTTTGAGCCCCAGTGGGCAAGCCGCTCAATTGTGATGACGGGAATTTCGGGAGCATCAGCGACAACTGCTCGCAAGACTTGCAGAGAGGTTTGGTCGCCAATGTCAATCAAATCATCCTTGAGTTTGGTCACGTCGGAGTTAAGGGAAGTGATTTCAGCAATCTTACCTGTTAGTTCTTCCCGCAACTTGGCTATCTCGCCTTGAAGAAATTGAGTATCAGCGGCATGAGTCTTCTTTAAAGTCTCATTGTCGCTCAGAAGCTTGGCGGCATTTTCCTTGACAGAATTGAGTTCAGCAGTAGCCTTGTTGAGGTCAAGTTTGGCGGCATTAAGTTCAGTGTTGGCAGTCCCAAGTTGATTCCGTGAAGTGGATAAGTCAGTCTTCAGTTTGTCTTGTTCTTCTCCCATGGTGGTAATGGTAGCATCCCGCCTGCCCAATCTGCCGCGAAGGGTCTCTTTATCTTTCCTCAAAAACTGATTTGAGAGATCCAAAGTTTTGTTGTCCTTGGTGAGCCGAGTGATTGTCTCGCTCATTCCCATGATGGAAGATCCAACCTAAGGGAAAATGAAAAGTTGAAAGTAACCATGAACAAAGTTTAAAGTAAGCAAGGAAAGAAAAAGTAACATACCAATGATAGATGAATGCCGGCTTGGCAGGTGGCATGGTCCACATCTATTCCAGTCACATTCCGCACTTGAATGGGGTCGCTGACGCGAATCAAAGCTGAACTTCCAATCGAACTCTCCTCAACGCCGCGGTTTTCATTGATCAATCCCGTCAAGCGGGGGACTTTAGCAGCTTCCTGGCTCAGTTCATGAAGTCCATCGAAATCAGTAGACATCACAAAATTTTCTTGGAGCCAGATGGGAACAGGGAGACTGGCAGGAATAGATGGGTCGCGTGGAGTTGGAGGCAAGTTAGAAACATTGGTTAAGTCGCAGATTTCGACGTTGCGGGATATTGGAGGAGCATCATCTTGAGTGGGCTCAATGGCAGCAGTTTCTGGAACAGGAGAGTTGGTTTGGATAAAGTCAGAAGGGGGAATGTCAATATTCTCCTCAATTTGGGTATCAGTAGTTGGAGGGACAGAAGCTTGCGGGATGACATTTTCAATAGTTGTCGGGATAGAGGTTGGCATGACATTGCCTTGAGTAGGCGGAAGGACTTGAGTAGTTGGGAGAGCTTGAGTAATGACAGGATTGGGCGGGATATTCACCTGAGTTGAAGGTGCGGCATTGGATTGAACTGAGGCAAGTCTTCTTTGTCGCTTAGCGCGGCTATCCGGGTTGGTAGGCTTAGCCCTTGCCTTCGGGTTATAAGGACCTTGGGATTTTTCTCGAGCAATCTCCTCAGAGTCAGTGCCATCAAGCGATACTGGCAGAAGAAGGTCAGTAGGAAGAGCATGGAGAGAAGCATCGCGGGTAAGAGCTAGCCTTTGTCTTCGCTTGTCTGTATCCCGGTTGGCAATTTGGCGACTTTCCATGGATTTGGCTCGATGATCTGGAAGCAAAGAAAAGAAAAGGTAAATTTAGAGTTATTCAAATGTAAGTAAGATTGAAAGGAAGAGAAGGCTAAAAAGTGACATATAATTAACGGCATTCATGTGGGACAATTACGGGTACCCTTGCATGACAGACACTCGTGAGCATATTTATTGTCCGAATGTCGCTCCCAGCCATCAAAGTAGGTATGAATTATTGGAACTCGTGGCGGGGCAACGGGCAAGTTATCTGCTAATCCGACGTGATCCAGAAGGGTTCTATCTCTCAAAATGCCCCTCCAGGAAATGAGAGGTTGCGGCGTGTTATCGGGAGAATCAGCAGGAAGGGTAATGAGGGCACGGATGGCAGCACAAAGGGATTTTTTGCCAATTATCGAGGCATTGCGGGTTTCAATATGGGGTTTAATTGCATGAAAATCAGCGGGATGAGATCATCCAACGCGAGAAACAACAAAAAGTGGGTCGCTCAGCCACTCATGAACTTTGGTAGGCAAATGGGTAAGAATCTTGGGGCCTCGATGGTATTGAAGAGATAGGCGGGTTTCTTCTATGTCGTTGTCAAGTTTGGTGGTTTGTTTGTATCCTTTGAAAAGGCTAACTAAGGCTGAAACGGTGGGTTCTCTTCTTAAGGCGCGGTAAATAGTAATAAAAGAGGTAATGATCCTAATGGCATTAGGATAAATTTCTGTGATCATGGCCTGGGCTTTGTATAAAACCTCGCAAAGGAAAGGATCTAAGGGGATCCTAAGGCCGGCCTTAAGCTGAGAAGGGAAGATAACTATACCATCTCGCATTTCTCGCAGATGGGCAAGAGAAGTACTTCCTTGGTAATCAGAAATGCGGTAAATAGAACGGTCTATGTGGTAAAGACTATGCCAAGTGGTAATAGGGTTGGGTATGAGAGAACTGGTATCTGGAGCAAGAGAAGATCCTGCCTCAGCATGAGCGGGATTGATAAAGAGGTTACCTTCAGCCAAGTCCAGACTTTGGACCCTTGTAGGAGTGGGATTGTTGGATGTCGCCGCGAGAGAGGAAGTCACTTGATCGGCCATCTCGCTGGAACCACTGGAAGAAGAAAAAGAAAGGACAGATTTATAATGCATCCTACATTTTGAATAAGGGTCAGCAACATGTTGGGATTCAGATGAGTCGCTTAAGTTTGGGTCATACTTATCTTTGATAAATCGAACCAATTCTCTGTGGGAAGTAAAAATATGAGACATAGGGGCTGAAAAGGGTAGGAAGAAGCGGCCTTGAATCTCGAGAGAGTCAATGACTGAGGGATCAACCCAGTTCTCAACCAGCAACCTAACTATGTGGCCTTGGGCAATCTCGCCCAAATAGTTCGCAGGCGCCTATATAAGCCGCCTGAGATTTGACATCTACCATACCTAACCCGCCTGGTGCAATTCTTGTATCTCGCCATAAAGGGTAATTTGGGAATAAAGTTAAAGAGGCGTATAAAAGGAATAACAAGACTCGAACAAATCGGCAAAAATGAAAGATCAAAGTGTGGGGATTTAAAGAATATGAAGGGTTTTGGAAAAATTACCTGGTAAAAATGAAGAACAGTCGGAGAAGATGAAGAATCGCCGGAAAATGTGAACGGAAGCCGGAGGAACAAAGAATGGGACTCCAAAATCAACTTCAAATGGTGAATAGAGGACGGAATGGGATTTGGGAAGTAATTTTCTGATCAAATCTAGGAAAGAACGGCGGAAACAGGAGGAAAGTTCATCGGAATCAAGGTTTGAGTTCGCCGGAGTTTGGGATGGTTCAGGAGAGAATAGAGCGTAAAAGTGAAATTGGTAAGAGAAATGGGTATTTATATATGAGAGAGGAATTTGGAAAATTGATTGATGTGACGGTTAAGATGAATTTTTTTAAATTTTCCCTCTTATTTGGCACGATTCCCAATTGACGGCACATTGAATTATAGGGGCTCGCCATGAAGGTGACACGTGTATAAATAAGGTTTGTCTGCGTTCAGGCTTCATGGAGAAGGAACTGTATGTCGCAGAGCTTTGGGACGGTAAACATCAAGTTTTTGGCGAGACCATAAATGAATCTCGCCTCAAACTTAGGGGCTTCTGATGCTGCCCAAAAATAATAGGTGGGCCTGGGCCAAGTTTTGATCAAGCAGGCCCAAAGCGAGTCAAGGCCCAAGAAGAATATAGGAATAAAGGTAGCCCAGTTGGGGTTCGCGGGAAACTGTGTCGAGAGATGTCCCACTAAGATCAATGAAAGGGAAAGCTCAAGGTAATATATGCGAGATGTTGGTTACTGAGCGGCGAGATAATGAAGCAAGCCGGCGAGATAATGACGTGAGATGAGAAGGCAAGATATTAGGTCAAGGCGACACAGTAATCAGTTATCTGTATCCAGCGAGAGACAAATCTAAGGGGAGCAACTCATAAGAGGCGGCATATAAATATCTACGAAATGGGACCCAAAAAACGGTTGGGCATTGGGAAAAGTGATCACGTGTTGTGACTTTATTCTTGTTATTAGCCAATGGAATGATGACACGTGGAATGAGGCATGGAACGTGAGGATAACACGTGAGAGGCATGAGGGAAGGAGTGTATATATGAGGGATAGTCTTCATTGGCAAGGTACGTACACACACACACACCCACAAACACCTTTCCATTATTTAGATTTTCCCTATCCAAGCAGTTACTTATCCCCACGCCGGAGCTGCCCCCGGATTAGTTCATTGTTTGTGGTTGTGCAGACGAGAAGAAGGAGCCGGAGATATCGTCGATTGACTACAACGGTTGTGTTGCCGCTGAGGAAATTCCTGGCAACATCACTACTCCCTCCCCCCTCTCTCTCTCTCTCTTCCCCCTCCCACCTTCGAATTAGAAGAGAAATTGGTGAATTTTGATCTAATTTAGTTTGATCTAATTTTGAAATGTGGGTTTTCTTGGATGTGATAGTCGGAGGATGGGGTATAGGTCTGGAGTGGGGTGGGGTGGAAGGCGGGATGGAGAGGGAGTATAGGAAGGGGTAGAAGTAGGAGGGGTGGTGGTCGGAGGTAGAAGATGGTGGGTATGGAAGAGTTAAGAGCTAAAAAAGGTTGTGTGGGAGTAAATTTCAGAAGAATTTTCTTTTTTGTTGTTTTTTTATCTTTGAGAATTTTTTTTACCTATTATATTTATGAATGTACTTTTATTTATTATTTTGTTTGTAATTTTTATAAAACATAACCAAAATTATAGATTAATTCATCTTAATGGGGCTATATGATGGGTACATTTGGATTTTACTTGTAAAAAATTCACTTTCTATCCCTTCATTTATAAGAGGTGTTACTTGTAAATAAATATTTTAATATTACATATTAAAACGACGTAGTTTTGTGTCCATCATATTCAGCAAATTTCACTTGTGCAATTTTTTGCCACGCTGTATATTTCACATGCCAACTAGGAAGCATACTCAGCCATTTCATTAATATTTGGACGGAAATCTAGTGGTTTCCAAATTTTCACACATTTTTCTTGAGTATATGGGTTAATATGACAATTAACTTGTATAGGGGCATATCTGCATCCTTGACATAAGTATAAGGGCATATGTTTATATTTTCCCAAAAATAATGTATAAATATTTTTGTTATTTATTTTTAAACTTTAGTTTCCCCCCACCCCCACACACACACAAATATATATATATATATATATATATATATATATATATAACAACAATTTTTTGAAAAATTATTCATTTTGGGTAAAAAAAAAGTCATTCAATTTATGATGAAGAGAGTAAATGATTACCCCTTAGTACTATTCACTTTTGAGTTTGATGAGGTTTATCAAAAAAAAAAAAAAAATTTAAAATAAAATATAGTACTTGAAACATTTATGTATAGACAAAGAGTTATAACTTAAAGTTGCATCCTAATTTTTTTATATATGAAAGGTAAGGTATTCAATTCCCATCAAATATATTTTTAAATGTCAGTTAGTAACCGATTTTGTTATTTATTAATAAAAGAATACTCCTTTCGTTCCAAAATGTTTATCCCATTTGATTTTTTTATTAAACTTTGACCACAAATATATGACAATTTAATTATGTTCATGAAATTCTAAAAATTTCTATTGATTCACCATTAATAATATTATCAACAATAACTTTTAGAATTTCATGAACATGATTAATCTCTCATAAATTTGTGGTCAAAGTTCAATAAAAAAGTCAAATGGGATAAATTTTTAGGACGGAGGGAGTATATTTTTAGAAACATATTATATACTCCTATGTATATTGAAAAATATTATTTCTAAAGATAGTGACATCATTGGTTTTGGGAATGTAGCACTGTTATGATTTTAACGATCAATTGAATTTTATTAAATATTTAATTTTTCTTGAGGACTATTTTTGATATTTCATTTGATCTAAAATAACTAAACCATTTTTTTTCAAAGTATTATCACTTTTTGGTTTTCAAAACTTGAATTCACTTAGTAAAGTAATGTCAGAGTATCCTGGGAATAAACCAGTTTTACAATCATTTAGAGTAAAACATATTTTTAAAATATGCGGTGATATTTTTATAAATAAATGAATTTTTTTTGGAACGTACGTGACATTTTTGTAAATAATCGTAACTTATAAAAATTCATTGACACCATAACTCACACATTTCAATATTATAACCGACATTTTTTTAACACTAGCACCGACACTATTTTTAACACTAACACCGGCACTATTTAACACTATAACTGACAATCATTAACACTAAAACTGACACTATTTAACACTACAACTTACAATACTTAACACTATCACTCGTTCTCTTTTAGCAAATATTAAAAATGTCAGTTTGAATGTTTATAAGTATCATTCTAAATCTGACATTTTATAATATTAGAACGAATAATTATAATTATGAACAAATCATTTTTTCATATTGTAAAACACGTTTTTCTCTCTAATACCGACCCGATAAAAAAAAACACAAAAGGAACAAAATCCCCAAACCCCAATCCAACAGTACAAATGGCGGGAACCCAGCTCCCCTCCTCACATTTATGATTTATATTTCCCTTAAAATAAATAATAAATAATTCAGTCTCTGTCAAATCCTCAGTCGTGCCGACCTCTCCGACGACCGTTCCCTCCTCCTCCCCCTTCCCTCTCTAGCCAGCATTCCATTTCTGGAAAACTCAATACTTCTCCCTACAAAACTTTCTCTCTCTAGAATTTTGACAATCCAAATGATTTCTTCTTCGACTGTGCGGTCGTCGAGGTCTCACATTCCTCACACTGGTGGTAATAACACTAGTACGTCGGCTTCTAGAAGCGTCACCGGCGGCGGTCATGCCGTTCGCTCCAAGACGCCTTCCTCTTCGTCTTCTAGGCGCTCTGTTACCCCAAATTCTCGCGCTCACTCCATTGATAACGACGACCTCTCAGGTATCTTCTTCTCACTTGATTTCACTTTAATCATTCCACATTTCAAATGTAAGCTCTGTGTTTTTGCTTGTGTGTGTGCCATTTGCTCTGACTCTATCATTCTACAGTTCATCTCGTTTAGGCCTCTGTTTGGTAGTGCTTAGTTAGGGTTCACATTTTTGTTTCTTTTTGAAGAATTCATCAGTTTAACTTCCAACAATGAAACCTCAAACCATGCATCAAAATCTGCACTGAAGCATTTTATTAATAGTAATACAGAGTAGTATTATACTATTACTTAAATGTAAATTAGCATTGGCTTCTTGGGTATTAATTTAAGTGCCTCTAGACTGGGGCATGTAAATTAATTCAACAAGGAAAAACTTCTGACAGATTGTTTCAAGTAAGAATTTCTCAAAAGTTTCCCCACGTTCCTTCAAAAAGAAATCTGGGTTCAGCTAATCATTCGAAAATTCCTGTCACTTTTTATCTATTCTACTATAGGACTTATTGCTTGGATGTTGGAACAAGCTGTCAGAAGCTTGATGGTGTATAACATATTGAATACTGTGGTCCCCTTTGCTTAGTTTGTTAGTTATTGGTTTAAGATGTGTAATTCCAAAATAATAGAATCATTTGCACATGTGAGAGAGATTCTGACTGATAGATGTATCGGAGAAGGTAATATGAGGTCAGGAACACAGGCTTACCGTATTCCCCCTTTTTAATAGAAGCAGAGGCTTCTTAGTTATTCTGTTTGTAAATGTATCTTCCATGTGTTTCTGCACACCCACACCCACACCCACACCCACACCCACACCCACACCCACACCCACACCCACATATTGGGTTATGGAGTCTAAACAACATGGGAACAAGGTGGAGAAGGAGTTTAAACATTGGAGGAGTTCAAGTTGAAATAGGAGTGTTCAAGGAGGAAAAGGAGAAGAATTGGCCAAAGTAGGTTTGCACGGTCGTAAAATCAGAGAATAGTGATTTCGGCACTGCTTGCGCGATCGTGCAAAGCTAGGCGCACGGTCGTGCACGGCAGTGCAGATCCGGAACAGATTCGGTTTCCTAATTTGAACAGGATTTCTTATGGGGCAAGGTTTAGGGTTTCTTGTACACCTATAAACATAGTTTCGACCATTGTATGTGTGCTTCACAGAGAGAGCTAGGATACGCAAGAGATAACCACAAATAGCGTCAAAGAGAGGGCAAAGGGGCCTAGGAGATGCCATGAGGGGCACTCCTACAACCCTAGCCATGACTGAGGTGTGTGTTCTTGATAGAGGAGAGGAGATATATATGAGAGGGTTGTTCATGTAGAGTATCCATGCTTAGATCTTAGTGACTGCATGTGCAAAGTCGTAGCCACTATCATATATTGATTATAGTATATATCCTTGCTTGGCATTGCCCCCCACCCCCCAAGATGTAGTTATGTGTTGATGAACTGGGTTATCAAACTTGTGTGTTATTTTCTTTCATATTTACTACATGTTGATTATTCTCCTCATGTTAGGACTACTAGTATGGGCTAGACAAATATGTGATCCCCCAAAATCCCCAACACCACATCCACGCACACACATACACACATCCATATATACATATATAAGTGGAGAAACACATATGGGCAAATTTGCAATAGTGAAATTTGAGTGTGTTGATGATTCTGATTTTTACTAACATGGGCTTGAGTTAGTTTCATATGAATGCACCGTTTCATGCTACATTTATGGAAATCAAAATTATTCTAAGCTCTAAGTGAATATCTGCCACAGAAGCTGGAAGGGTGAGAGTTGCCGTCAGACTTCGACCAAGAAATAACGAGGATCTTCTTTCAGATGCTGATTCTGCGGGCTTTGTTGAACTACTGCCCGAGGTGAAATGTCCTTGTGTATTCATGCCAATGATAAAATAATAGGCTGTCCCCCCCCCCCCCTCCCCCACAGCCTCCCCTGCATATATGCAGACATGTGCTCATATGTGCATTCGTAGCTGTGTTTCATAATCCGTGCAACAAGTATGCTCAAGGACTTTTGCATTTACTTCCTGTTTTTTACTACATGCAGCTAAAGAGGTTAAAGTTGAGGAAAAACAATTGGAGTTCAGAGTCCTATAGATTTGATGAAGTACTTACTGAAACTGCTTCACAGAAGCGTGTTTATGATGTCGTAGCAAAACCTGTCGTCGAGGTAAGTGACCAGTGTGATGAGTTTGACTGATAAATTTCTTTTGTTGTGAGCATCCTGGTGTTCTTTTGTTCGCCATATAAACGGCCTCCATTCCCTCAAAAATAGTCCCATTTGGCATGTCAATGTATGTATGGATCATGCTTCACTTGCTTGTACCTTCTCAAAATAACACTATAATTAATATCTTTTTCAGAAAAGGGACTACTTTTTTGGGACAAACCAAAGAGGAAAGTGAGACTATTTTTTATTTTTGAGACGGAAGGAGGGAGTATTGTGTATTATGAGAAAAGACTGTCCAATGTAATATTTGAAATTGTGTGTTCTGTTATTTGGTCAATGGTGTTCTCCAATTATGAAATGATTATATGCATGATTTGTAAATGGTATAAGGTATATGAAGGGACAGCATTGACATGGGCTTGACTTAAAACTTAGAAGTAACAATTTGTTGGGCTTCCATATAAAATAGATCTTGAGATTCTTAGTGTGGGAACCCCCGTTCAAACTTGTCGTTACCCATTTGAACGTGTCTTTCTGTGGAAACCTGAAAATTTAAACGGGGTTCACACACTTAGTATCTTTTTAAGTTCATGGGACCTACACTATTTGATAGACTGTTTTCAGCATACATTATCATATGCTGATGTTGTTTTCCTACCGAGGCCAAGATTCAGTTTGAATCATAAGATTCTTGTTCTCTATTATCCTTTTTTTTGGGGGGGGGGGAAAGAATTGGTAGAATCTTATTTTTACTCCAAGCTGATTACTTTTGCAGAGTGTGTTGAGTGGGTATAATGGGACAGTTATGGCTTACGGTCAAACAGGAACTGGCAAGACATATACACTTGGTAGAGTGGGCAAGGATGATGAATCTAAGCGTGGTATTATGGTTAGGGCTTTGGAGGATATCATTGCCAGTACATCACCCGCATCTGATAGTGTGGAAATCTCCTATTTGCAGGTAATGGGCTTAAGATTAGTGGCAATCGTTTGTTCATTGTTATTTGAAGGAGTTGTCTTCTTCCTTTGCAATAAATCAGAGTGTTATTTTGGAGTTTTGTTTTGCAAGGGTATTAATTTCAAACTTTTTTAAAAAAAATCAAGATGAAGCTTGGGAGCTACAAGTAAGCATATGCAACTTCATGTTTAACCTTTTCTTTATTATTATTTGGCAAAAAAAAAAAAAAAAAGAAAAAAAGAGACTTGTTTTGCTTTTTCAGAAACGTGCATATGTGTGTGTATTTGGGGGGGGGGGGTTGCAAGGGACATTCGTAACTGAATAATAAAATGCAAGTTGATTGTTTGAATCTGTATTTCATTGTTCGGAAGTCGAAACACAGAATCATTTATGAAGCAACTGGGCTGAAGTCTTTTAAAGCCTTCATACTGGGCGTTCTTTTAGAATAACCAACTGCTAAAAGTTAGCAACTGATTGCCCCTATGCATTAAATTGATTTTCAGATTTTGTTGTGGTTCACTATAAAAAATTACAAAGAAAGATTACTATCAGTAGTTGTGATTCTACACCGGCAAGATACTCGATGCTGTATTCATTGCTTGATGTTTCTTAGAGCTTGTTTCCAGTTATGCATAGAATATTGTAATTAATATGAGAAGTCATACATGCCTTGTTGTTCCACCAGATATATATGGAATCAGTGCAAGATTTACTTGCGCCTGAAAAGATTAACCTACCAATCGTTGAGGATAAGAATGGCGAGGTTTCATTGCCTGGTGCTGCTGTTGTGAAGATTCAAAATATTGACCACTTTATTCAGCTATTGCAAATTGGAGAAGTAAATCGCCATGCATCAAATACAAAGATGAATACAGAATCTTCTCGTAGTCACGCAATGCTTATGGTGCGTATGCCAAAGTCTTTTTCATTATGATCCTTACTATCTTTTAAGTGAACAATGTGCAAGAGAAACTGATTTTAGCGGCTGTTGGTATTGTACTACTCCCTCCTTGGCCTTGTGGGTTCAGGCTTTATTGAAGTTGGGCAGGGGACTTTTTTTCCGCAGCTGTTAGTCTAGGAACTTCTTACTCTCAATGCTTATCTTTTACTCTTTCTTACTCAAAAAGGTTTATTTTAGAAGATCCATACAAGGGAAAGAAGAAAATGACACATCTTTTCAAGGAAAAGACACCAAAATTGGTGATCATTTCATACCTACTGTCCGGAAAAGCAAACTTCTGATTGTTGATCTTGCAGGATCTGAGCGTTTAGATAAATCTGGTATGTTTTGTACATGGATTCCCTTAAACCCAACTCTCTAAATTTGTGCCTGTTATTCTTCACCAATATTAATTTTCCCTTGTGTGCTTATTTTCCTATCGACATCATATCACTATAGGTTGTGGATCATTGTGCAGTTCATCAAAATTCTAATGTTCAGAATGAAATGATAGCATTTATATTTATTATTTTGGTGTCTAAAAAATTTATCTTTGGATTGTGTTCCTAGCATGTTAGTTCCAGAATTTATATATCGGTCGCTTATGTTACAGGGAGTGAAGGGTACATGGTTGAGGAGACAAAATTCATCAACCTTTCTCTTAGTTCTCTTGGAAAATGTATAAATGCACTTGCTGAAAACAGTCCTCATATACCAACTAGGGATTCGAAGCTAACGAGATTGCTTCGTGATTCATTTGGAGGTAATCCTTCTTACCGACCTTTCATTTGTCTTGCTTGATGTTCTGATTGTCCAAGAATAAAAGTCCATCTTGTTATTGCATCCAATGCTTGTCATATTGTGATCATACTGGTGCTATGCCATCTCTGGATTTGGCATGTATTCCTTGCTTCAAATAATCCTAACATACAAATTTTTCCAAGGGCTGATCCTCAGTGCGTATTGTAGTATTTATTTATTTAGTGCATCTGGCATACAATAGAGTTCTTTAGCTTCAGAGCAAGTCAACTGATGGTGATCTGGTTCAACCTTTTTGTATAAGCTTCAAATGTTTCAAATTCCTTAACAAGTCTTCTTAGATTATGTATTTAGTAGAAAAAGATTGTACTCTCCGTGCCATTACAAAAGGCACAAAATGGGATTTGCACAAAAAATAAGAAAAATGTATAGTGGAGTAAGTGTTGTGAGTGTGAAAAGTGAAGTAGGAGAGAGAAAGTGGGGTAGGGAATAGTAAGTGGATAAATGATGTGAGTATGACAAGTGGGTCCCATGAATAAACAAGTATTAAAAACTTTCCTTTTTTGGATTGTGCCTTTTGTAATGGGACACCAAAATGGGGCTTTTCTGCCTTTTGTAATGGGACAGAGGGAGTATAGAACAACAAACTATTATGCTCTGTTCGGAATCAAAATGGTACGTATGCTCGAACTTGACTAGGAGAACACTCCCTCAAAATTGTGGTCAAAATAGATGAAGCCAGCATATTTGATTGAAGCAGAGAAAAGATGAAGTGCATGGAGACTGATAGCAAAAGCATGACTAGGTAGCATAGGCACATCAAACTCATGTTTATATGAGTGGGCATGCAGATCCAAAAAATGTTCTTGGTGTGGCACGACAAATATAAAAGGCTAATAGATCATGTGAGTCGGCAGAGAAATTGTCGTACATGTAACAGTTATGAATAGTGTGAGAATCAATTGTCAAAAATTTCTAAATGTTTGAAGTTGGAATTCATCAAGAATTATCAGGAGCTGAAAGCGATTCAAAAGGATGTGGGGCTACCCAACACTCAGTAAAGTAGTCAAGCACTGCGGACGGGAGGGGAGAATATATTCTGTTATGATCTGAGTAGCTGAGTTAAACAGAAATGAACTCAAACAATGACAGATACGAAAATTGAAGAAAGAAGATAGAATTTAGTATGAGAATTGGGAATAGAAGGAGATTAGCTCAGAAATGGAGAGAGAGAGAAAACAGAGAGTAAGAACAAGAGAGAGAAATTGAGGGGAATTTTGTTATCATTCATAATGATTCAATCCTTGCCACACCAAGCCACAAATACGGGTTGTCACATGGGATCAACCAATCCACCAACCGTATCTAGCTTAGACAGAAATACCCCCATTACATTAACTAATTTATTAATAAGGACTTTTTAACTAAACGACGACGTATGACTTTAAACGTAAATGATATTCTAACGGCTATAACTGGGATTCGCCTTAAACGACAGCGTTCCACTCTGCTGATCGTAACATAACATTCCCCTCTGCTTCAAACAATCCTTGCCTCCAGGATTAAAATTTGGGAAATTTGCAGCAATGACTGGCCAATCTTCCTAAGTAGCATCATCCGGTAATGCATTCGACCATTATATGAGAACTTGAGCAGCAGGTTGATTTCCTTTCTTTATCAAGCGTCTGTCCAATATCGCTATGGGTTCAATTAGGAATTGCCCATCATCACCAGTGTAGGGTAAGGAAGGGTTTGGGGTGAGAAATCCCCAATTCTGGGTTTAAGAAGTGAAACATGAAAAACTGGGTGAATTTTTGCCGTAGCCGGAAGTAGGAGTTTAGTTTATATCCAGTGTTACCCACCCTTGCTTGCACTTGGAAAGGACCATAAAATTTTGGGGCCAACTTCATATTCCTTCTCAAAGCCAAGGAAGATTGCCTGTAAGATTACAATTTGAGGTATACCCAATCTCCCACCTCAAACACCCTTTCATTTCTCTTTCGATCTGCAAATTGCTTCATCCTCGACTGAGCCTCTGTAAGTCTTTCTCTCATGATTCTGATTTGTTGATCCCTCTCCTTAAGGAACTCAGTTACAGCTTCCACTTTTGTATACTGCTCGTGACTGAATAGTGCTTGTGGTGGAGCATACCCATACAATGCCTCGAATGGGCTCATTTTAAGAGCTGTGTGTAATTGGTGTTATACCACCATTCTGCCAATGTTAACCAACTGCTCCACTGTTTTGGTTTGCCACTTGTAGTAGCTCTTAGGTAATGTTCAATACACCTATTCAATCTCTCTGTTTGACCATCTGTTTGGGAATGATAGGCAGTACTTAGCTGAAGTGTAGTGCCCAGCAGAGAGAATAGAGATTGCCAGAAGAATTGGCTCAAAAAATCTTATCTCTATCAGTAGTAATAGTCAATGACAGGCCATGATACTTTGTAAATGTGATCAAAAAAACTTTTGGCTACTGTGTAGGATGTGTAGGGGTGTTTCATGGGAATAAAATGTCCATACTTGGTAAGTCTATCAACTACTACTAAGATGGAATCCCAATTCTGAGATAAGGGTAATCCTTCCACAAAATCCATTGAAATGTCATTCCATGGTCTGGTAGGTATAGGAAGAGGTTGCAATAAACCTGGAGGGTGTATGGTTTCATTCTTGTGTTGTTGACAGACTTCACAAGGAGAAATCCACTTCTGCACATCAGCTTTCAACCTTGGCCAAAAGAAATATTGAGATACCCTTTTTGTTGTACTTTGTATACCTGAGTGCCCACCAATGGGAGAATTATGCAACTCCTTAACAATTCTCTCCCTAAGATCTCCATTACAACCTACCACCAGTCTTCCTTTATACCTGAGTATGCTGTTGGCAAAGGTATAGCCTGCAAACTCTTCTCTTGTTAGTAACAAACTTTCGACTATCTTCTGAATTTCTTCATCTCCTTCCATGCTAGCTAACACTTCAGGTACCCAACTAGGTTGAACACTGAGATGGCATTACACTCAATGAACCCTTGCTCTTCAAACATCCTTGAAAGGGCATCAGCAGCTTTATTCTCTACCCCCCTCTTATAGGTAACTGTGTAGTCATACCCCAAGAGTTTTGAGATCCATTTTTGTTGTAGCATGCTAGTCTCCTTCTGATCCATGATGTATTTGAGACTTTCATGATCAGTTTTGATCTGGAAAGTTTGCCCACAAAGATAATGCCTCCATTTCTCCGCAGTCAGCAAAATAGCTAAGAATTCTTTCTCATAAGTAGACATACCCAACTGTTTGGGTCCCAATGCTTTACTGATGAATGAAATTGGTCTCCCTTCCTGCATTAGAACAGCTCCTATACCTCCATGACTAGCATCAGTCTAACACAAAAGTTTTTGAGAAATCTGGCATTGCTAACACTGGTGCACTGGTCATAGCTACTTTCAGATCCCTGAAAGCTTTATCAACTTCTGCATCCCACTGAAATGCATCCTTTTGTAGCAACCTTGTGAGAGGTTTGCTAATAACTCCATAATGCCTAATAAACTTCCTGTAGTACCCGGTTAACCCAAGGAAGCCTCTCAATCCTTTCACATAATTAGGAATAGGCCATTTGAGCATACTTTCGATCTTAGTAGGATCTGTTGCTACTCCCTTGCCAGTAATAATGTGCCCCAAATACTCCACCTGTTCAACTGCAAAAGAGCACTTGCTCTTCTTCACATATAACTGATGCTCCCTAAGTCTCTTCCAAGGTCAGCCTGCCTGATGTGATCAAGATGAGTTTCCACGGTGGGACTATAGATCAATATGTCATCAAAAAACACCAAGAGAAACTTCCTCAAATAATCCTTAAAAACAGTATTCACGAGGGCTTGGAATGTTGCAGGGGCATTTGTTAATCCGAATGACATAACCTTGAATTCAAAATGCCCATGATGATGAGTTCTAAAAGCAGTCTTACTCACATCCCCCTCTCTTATTCTTATCTGATGGTATCCTGACCTTAAATCCAACTAGTCTAACACCCGTGCGTTAAACGCACGGCCATAAAATTTAGACAAATAACAGAAACTAAATTAAAATAGTTACTATTAGTATAAAGGTTAATTTAGAAAAATATTTTTTAAATAAAAGGTATTCAACAAAAATATATAATGACATTGAAACTTTTTTCATTCTATTAATTGGTTTATTGTCGAAAGGAGAAATAATAAATAATGAGAATATTGGTATTTTAATCATGAAGTTGGTATAATAATTAAGTTTCTTACAACTTGTGAAAAATTTAAAAGTGACAAATATTTCAAACCAGAGGGAGTATACTATATAATTATTAAATTTAAAAAATTCTTATAAGAACTAATAAAAATTTTAAATTAATTTTTTCACCAGACATACTATACATATTGGATCGGGACAAACTAAAGCGAAATGTATACTGCTCTATGGAAAGTACATCAAGCTTTCACATACAAAATATCAAATACTTATATCCGTCTATATTTCATAAATATGTTTACATATAAAGGACCCGTTTTCTCGTATCTTGCATTTTCATAATCCTCTATGTCCAACGCGATGGGTCTATGTTGACACCCATGTCCAAAAATCATAGTAGAATTGATGCTTTTTTTCCTTAATTTTTTTACAAACTTGTAATTTGTATTCGTACTCTAATTAAATGGATTGACGGACATGAAGCATAATGGAATAATCGGAGTAATGGGATATTAATCCCACATCGTCTAGGAAGTAGGAATTGAAGTGCTAGGGAAATGGAGTAGTATATATATTGAGAGGCCTTAGCATTTGAAAATCAATAGGGATATTAATCCCACATCGTCTAGGAATTGAAATGCTAGGAAATTGAGTAGTATATATTGAGAGGTCTTAGCATTTGAATCCCAATAGGGATATTAATCCCACATCGTCTAATAATTGAAATGCTAGGAAATGGAGTAGTATATATTGAGAGGCCTTAGCATTTGAAAACCAAATGGGATGTTAATCCCACATCGTCTAGGAATTGAAATGCTAGGAAATGGAGTAGTATACATTGAGAGGCCTTAGCATTTGAAAACCAAATGGTATCCCACATCGTCTAGGAATTGAAATGCTAAGAAATGAAGTAGCATATAAGGGGTGTGTTTAGTAAATGACATTAGAGGGAATGAATCTAGCCTTTATTTAGTCTAGGTTCTAGTTTGAGCGGAAAAATGGGGGTTGTGTTGAAGTGCTTTGCACTTCAGTCTTTATATAGTTATAGATTATAGATTAATTTGTTTATTGTTGAACAGAGAAATAATAAATAATGAGAATATTTTTAAAAGTGACAAATATTTCAAACCAGAGGGATTATACTATATAATTATTAAATTTAAAAAAATCTTATAAGAACTAATAATAATTTTAAATTAATTGTTTTCACTAGACAAACTATACATATTGGATTGGGACAAACTAAAGCGAAATTAGATTGGGACAAACTAAAGCGAAATGTATACTGCTCTATGTAAAGTATATCAAGCTTTCACATACAAAACATCAAATACTTATATCCATCTATATTTCATAAATATGTTTACATATAAAGGACCTGTTTCCTCGTATCTTGCATTCATAATCCTCTATATCCAACGCGATGGGTATATGTTGACACCCATGTCCAAAAATCATAGTAGAATTGGTGTTTTTTTTTCTTAATTTTTTTTACAAACTTGTAACTTGTATTCGTGCTCTAATTAAATGAATTGACAGACATGAAGCATAATGGAGTAGTCGGAGTAATGGGATATTAATCCCACATCGTCTAGAAAGTAGAAATTGAAGTGCTAGGAAATGGAGTAGTATATATTGAGAGGCCTTAGCATTTGAAAACCAATAGGGATATTAATTCCACATCGTCTAGAAATTGAAATGCTAGAAAATGGAGTAGTATATATTGAGAGGTCTTAGCATTTGAATCCCAATAGGGAGATTAATCCCACATCGTCTAATAATTAAAATGCTAGGAAATGGAGTAGTATATATTGAGAGACCTTAGTATTTGAAAATCAAATGAGATATTAATCCCACATCATCTAGGAATTGAAATGCTAGGATATGGAATAGTATACATTGAGAGGCCTTTGCATTTAAAAACCAAATGGTATCCCACATCGTCTAGGAATTGAAATGCTAGAAAATGGAGTAGTATATAAAGGGTGTGTTTAGTAAATGGCATTAGAGGGAATGAACCTAGCCTTTATTTAGTCTTGAATCTAGTTTGAGCGGGAAAATGGGGGGTGTGTTGAAGTGCTTTGCACTTCATTCTTTATATAGTTATAGACTTAGTGAAATACTTTGACCCATGTAGCTCATCCAATAACTCATCAATCACAGGTATAAGGAACTTATCTTTGATTGTCAATTGGTTAAGCTTTCCATAGTCAATGCACATCCTCCAAGTTCCATCTTTTTTCTTCACTAGTAACACAGCCATACTTCCTTTCTTTAAAGGTATGCCATGATTAGGGCTGTAAACGAGTCGAGTTCGAACGAGTTTTCTGTGTTCGAGCTCGAGCTCGTTTATTTCTTCTCGAGTTCGAGTTTTTCTCGAGTTCGAGTTCGAGTTCAATCGGTGGTTCGAACTCGAGCTCGATCGAGTTCGAGTTGTTCGCGAGCTACTCGCGAGCTTCTCGAGTCGATCTCGATTTCGAGCTTAAACGATCCGAGTTCGAGTTTGATCTTTTTTGGAAACAAATTTTCGAGCTTAACGAGTTTATTTCGAGCTTAACGAGTTTATTTCGAGTTCGAGCTTATTTCGAGTTCGAGCTTAACAGTTAATTTTTTAACAGATTTCGTTAACTTTGTATGTAGTATATTATTATTTTTTTCAATTTTTTTTTTCAATTTTTTTTTTGGATAAATAAGACTATTTTAGACCTAAGTTTACTACATACATTTTTTGCAAAAAGTTTTATAAAAAAAGTTATGAATTTTGAAAGAAATAAAACTTAACAGTTTTTTGAAAAAAGTTAACTTTTTTTTTTTTTCAATTTTTTTTTTTGGATAAATAAGACTATTTTAGACTTTTGTTTACTACATACAATTTTTGCAAAAAGTTGTATAAAAAAGTTATGAATTTTGAAAGAAATAAAACTTAACTTTTTTAAAAGAAATGAAAGTATATAAAAGAAAAAAGGGACGGTACCCTTAAAATTACAAAGAGGGGAACAACCAACCTTACTCTTTTATAAATAAGGGGAGACATTTAGTAGACTAGTAGTAGTAGTGATAGTAGTAGTAGTGGTGGTAGTGGTAGTAGACTAGTAGTGGTAGTGGTAGTAGTGGTGATAGTGGTAGTAGTGGTAGTGGTAGTAGTGGTGGTAGTGATAGTGGTAGTGGTGGTGGTAGTGATAGTGGTGGTGGTGGTGGTGGTGGTAGTAGTAGTAGTGGTAGTAGTAGTAGTAGTGGTGGTGGTAGTGGTGGTAGTAGTAGTAGTAGTGGTAGTAGTAGTAGTGGTAGTAGTGGTGGTAATAGTAGTAGTGGTAGTAGTAGTGGTAGTAGTAGTAGTGGTAGTAGTAGTGGTGGTGGTGATAGTGGTGATAGTAGTAATAATAGTGATAGTAGTGGTGGTAGTAGCGATAGTAGTGGTAGTAGTGGTGGTGGTAGTAATGGTGGTAGTATGGTTGTACTTGTAGTGGTAGTGGTAGTAGTGGTGGTGGTAGTGGTGGTAGTGGTAGTGGTAGTAGTGGTGGTAGTAGTGGTGGTGGTAGTGGTGGTAGTGGTGGTAGTGGTAGTAGTTGTAGTGGTGGTGGTGGTGGTAGGGGTAGTGGTGGTAGTGGTGGGGGTGGCGGTGGTGGTGGTGATAGTGGTGGTAGTAGACTAGTAGTGGTGGTAGTAGTAATAGTAGGGGTAGTAGTGGTAGTAGTAGTGTGGTGGTAGTGGTGGTAGTGGTAGTAGTAGTAGTGGTGGTGGTAGTAGTGGTGGTAGTAGTGGTGGTAGTGGTGGTATTGGTAGTAGTGGTAGTGGTGGTAGTAGTAGTAGTGGTGGTGGTAGTAGTGGTGATAGTAGTGGTGGTAGTAGTAGTGGTGGTAGTGGTGGTGGTAGTGGTGGTATACGGAGCATACTTTAATTTGTTTAGTTTTTTTCTAATTTTTTTTATATAACTTTTTGAAAAAACTTTCCCAACTAAAAAAAGTCCAAAACAGTTTTCTTTATCCAAAAAAAATATAAAAAATATATATATATGTATATAAAAACAATGTATAAAATAAAAAATCAAGTTACTGACGAGCTTCACGAGTCGAGTTCGAGTTCGAGTTTGAGCTCGAGCTGATAATAAACAATGAAAAATTCGAGCTTTTATCGAGTTTACCGAGTCGAGCTCGAGTCGAGTCGAGTTCGAAACGAGCTTTGTCGAGCTAACGAGTCGAGCCTGTTCGACTCGAAAATTTCACGAGCTAAAATTCTTGTTCGAGCTCGAGCTCGAGCTTCAACTCGAGCTCATTCGAGTCGAGTTTTTTCGAGTCGAGCTCGAGTCGAGTTCGAGCAACTCGGTTCGCGTAACATGATCAAAGTCTCTCTCAGGTGGCAAGCCCTTGGGTTCATAAAAAACATCCTTGAACTCTCTTAACAAGTTTTCCACCTGAGGTTGTATTTGGCCCTTTTGATTCTCTACAGTCATCGAATATAATTGCACTATTGCCCCACGGGGATACGATTGTAAAGCCTTCCAACTGCATTAGCATTCCAAAACTTAATTGCTGTGGTATCCTCTACCCCAGTCAATGTGATTTGCTTCCCCTCTTTCTGAATTCCCATTGTCATTTCAGAGAAATCGAAGGTTATAGGACTGTATTTCTTCAACCACTGAATTCCCAAAACTGCATCACAGCCCCCAAGATTAATCACCCTCATGTCTGTTTCAAACTCTATTCCCTGCATGATCCATTTGAAATTCTTACACATCCATCAGCTACTACCACTGGTATTTTCTTAGTGTGATCCACAACACACCCCAGTCTAGATGCAGCTTGCCCATCCAAGAAATTGTGTGTGCTATCACTGTCTATCAGAATGGTGAAGTTTTTCTTATTTGCTTTGCCTAGCAACTTGAGGGTTTGCAACCCTGCACTGCCTGAGAGAGCATGCAATGAAATTTCCAATTCCTCCTCCTTAGTTTGCTCCCCACCTGGATCATCCATGGGGACATCAGTAGTATCATGCCAAATCTCCCCCTCCTCATCATCACAAACCCCTATCATATAAAGCTGTCTGGTCTTGCATTTGTGCCCATATTTGTAAACTTCATCACAATTGTAGCATAGCCCTTTATCCCTCCTTATCTGCATTTCCTCCTGGTTAATTGCTTAATGGGTGGCCTGGATTTTAAGTGGTTACCATCAGATTTGGAATTCTGATTGACTGAAGAAGTTCTTTGGGTGGGGAATTTATTTGTGGGTGGATAGATACCAGTCCTGTTAAGACTTGAATTCTGGGTAGGAATTGGTTTGGAATTGGTGTTGAAAGTTGAGAATGATGGGTTACCTTTGTATTGTGCAACCCTGGATTTCTTGTTGGCAAATTCCCAATGAGCCTCCTCAATTCTGGCTATGCGTGCTGCATGAACCAAAGAAGTAGGGAGAGCTAGCTTGCACCCTATATCTTATATCCTCCTTGAGGCCCTTAATGAAGTTATTGACAAAAAACTTCTCAGTGTAAGCTGGGTTCTCAGCCTTCATCACAACCCTTAACTCCTCAAATTGACTTTGGAATTCGATTACAGTGGTGGTCTATAGCAGATTAGAGAATTCACCCTCAATATTCTCATGAACTTGTGGACCAAATCTAATTGCCACCAATTGAACAAACTCATCCCAAGCTAAATAATCGATCTCTTCACTGTAATTTTGGTACCAGAATTCAGCACTTCCCTCAAAATGCATGGTAGCCAGCTCAACCCTATCATAGAGAGTCACTGATCTGTACTTGAAAAACTTATGACATTTACGAATCCAGCCTCTGTGATCCACCCCATTAAACTTTGGGAATTCTAGTTTTAAATGTTTCTTATAACCCTCATTCAAGTTCTTATCAGTGCTTATTTCATTTCCATACCTGATTTGAGTCCCGTAATTTGTTCTTCGCACGACCTCACACCTGATTCCAATTCCTGATAACGTGTATCCACCATGTCTACTGCAGCTGGACTAAGAAGGCTCTGATACCAGATTTGTTATGATCTGAGTAGCTGAGTTAAACAGAAATTAACTCAAACAATGACAGATACGAAAATTGAAGAAAGAAGATAGAATTTAGTATGAGAATTGGGAATAGAAGGAGATTAGCTCAGAAATGGAGAGAGAGAGAGAAAACAGAGAGTAAGAACAAGAGAGAGAAATTGAGGGGAAAATTGTTATCATTCATAATGATTCACACCATGCCACACCATGCCACAAATACGCGTTGTCACATGGGCTCAACCCTCCAACCGTATCTAGCTTAGACAGAAATATCCCCATTACATTAACTAATTTATTAATAAGGACTTTTTAACTAAACGACGACGTATGACTTTAAACGTAAATGATATTCTAACAGCTATAACTGGGATTCGCCTTAAACGACAGCGTTCCACTCTGCTGATCGTAACATATTCCTATTAGTTGATATTTGGTGAAAAAGTTCTGAAGGTGCAGAAAATAAAAGACCAGAGAAGGAGGAGGTGAATCAGAGCTGGCTAAGGGATGAACATGAAAATCAGATTTTGACGTTGCAAAACTACAGCCAATATTAGAGATGAAGTTGGTAGAAGATCTAATAACAGAGAATTGATGCAGTAGGATTCAACGAAAATAGCATCAGATGCAAGGACTAAAGAGATATATACATAGAGAATCAGAAGAACAGAACTTTATGATGCTTAGAACTCCAATTGACAGAAAGAGAGGCCTTTACAGGCAAGTGAAAATTTGTGGATTCTAGAGCACCTAAGAGGGGGATCTGGCAGGGACAGTTTCATAAAGTAGTAGATGTAGTTTGATGGACACAAAAGAAGTAGGCAATAAAGGAGTAAGCAAAAAGCTATTACTAGGTGTCTTGAGAAGACCATAAATTATTTGTATGCTGAACACGGTTTCATCATTAGGCTATCCAGTATTAATAAAGAGAATCGGAAAACTGCAGTCTCGATCCATAAGGGCAACTCCAGTATTAGCTAGATAGGGATCAAATTCAAAATTTGATCCCTACTTATCACTATTCATAGTATCAAAAATTTCATCTCCAACAATAGGTATCAAATTCATGGTATCAAAGTATATTTTTATATTTGTTAAGCTTATTAATGTTTTCAACATTATCAATTATTTTAAACTATGACTATGCTTTAATTAATTATTTTTTAATTAAAAAATATAATCATTATTTTATGAGTTGGTCTTATAAAAAACGCGTTTTTTCTGGCACTTAGAAAAAACGTGTTTTGTGTTTTCCCGTTTGTGCCAGTTCCAGTTTAACAAAGTGTCAGTGTGACAAAGTGCCAGTGCATGTGTAGCAAAGTGCCAGTGAAAAAAGTGCCAGTACCAGTTTAACAAAGTGCCAGTGTAAACTGGCACTGGCACTTTGTTAAACTGGCACCGGCGCTTTTTACACGGACACTTTTATATACATGAACTGGCACTCTGTTACACTAACACTGGCACTCTGTTACACTAACACTGGCACTTTGTTACACTAACATTTTTGCTGGCTCTCAAAAACACAAGCACTGGCATTCAAAAACACTCGCACTGGCATTCAAAAACACATGCACTGGCACTCAAAAACAAATACACTGTCACTCAAAAACACTGGTAATCATTTTTGCTGTCTCTCAAAAACACAAGCACTGGCATTCAAAAACACATGTACTGGCATTCAAAAACACATGTACTGGCATTCAAAAACACATACACTGGCCGATTCAAATTCCCAAACAATCCTCAAGCTCTCCTCCGGCGAAGTCATCGTTAGACGGAGTTGTCATCGGAATCTACCTCATCGACCATTGTAGCAGGGAGATGAGGACCACTTGAACAGAAGCGATTCCACCCCCTCCCAGACCCCTCTCTCTCCCTCGTCGAGCTTCAGCTAGGGTTTGATATCGTTCTCAAGACTCGGGTAATTCTTAACTTTAATCTTCGAATTTATTGAATCTAATTAATTTATCAGTAGCTAAATTCTTGAGATAACACTAATTGAGATCGAATTTATGATCTGAATTCACAATTGCGATTTCTTCAATGGCGATTGTTGACAGTGACGGGGCGGGAGAGACGGTATGAAGAAAGTGGAAGAGTCGACGACGTAGTCTAAAAACACATTTTTTTTAAGCTCACAAAAACGCGTTTTTTACAAGTTTTTGGCTTATTTTATTATTATATAAAAAGTCAAATAAATTTAAAATTAATATTAAAATAATTATTTTATATTTAATTTATTTTTAAATTTTGGATATTTATATATATTACAAAAAATAACATTTATTTTGAGATGATTATTTTTTTATTTGAACATTTATTGAGAAAGAGAAGAAGTAACTGACTTTTGAAAAATTTGGTGTAGTATTAGTAAAGGTAGCATATTTGCTACCTTTACTAATACTACACCAAATTTTCTACCATGATTTTTCATTGTTGGAGATACTAATACTCCTACATGGGTATCAAATTTTGAGTTTGATACCCATTGTTGGAGTTGCCCTAATGGATTCCTTTGGATCAATCGGAGAAGGGATGTGCGGTTTAGGAACCTATCTCATCAAAACAGTCAACTACAGTATATCTGGAGACATAGAAGTTACCTCAAATAGGAAGTTTTTTTCTATAAAAACTAATATCTATTTGCTTGTATGTTTAATTTGCAAGTCCCTTTGTTTCTTGTGATAGTTGTAAGCCCCTCTCATATAACCTTCTTAGTCTGAAATAACTACAATACATTACCCTCTTGAGATCCTTATGTTTCATAACAATTTAATCAAACAGGCTCTGCAAGAACCTCACTTATAATAACGATCGGCCCATCTTCTCGACATCATGCAGAAACCACAAGCACCGTAATGTTTGGACAGAGGGTGAGTTATAAATCATCTAGTTTCAGAATGAATTATCACCAGAAAACTAATTACCATCGCATTGCTTGGTTTTTTCTTTCAGTAGTTCATAATCAATGATGCTTTAAGTTTCCATTAAAACTTTGAACTATTAGGTTGTTTTCTCTTTCCCTCCTAAATTAGCAATGTTTCATGCATCAAGCCGCTCTGAATCTTGCTGTGCAGGCCATGAAAGTGGTAAACATGGTAAAGCTGAAAGAAGAATTTGACTATGAAAGCCTATGTCGGAAGCTTGAAAATCAAGTCGACGATCTCACTACAGAATTAGACAGGCAACAAAAGCTGAGGGATACAGACAAGTTTAAACTGGAAAAAAATCTCAGGGAATGTCAAACCTCCTTCTCTGAAGTAGAAAAGAATTTAATTTCAAGGTCGGAGGTACTTTTCTCTCCTTGTGGGTGTTTTGGTTCAAATATTATTTTGCAACATTTTATATGCGCACAACACACCTCTGAGGTATCCATATTTCGAGCATGGTCACAGTGGTTTAGTTTCAGAAGTTGAGTTCTGAGGCATTAACTTATCCTTACTGCAGTTTTTAAAGAAGGAGAATACTCGCTTGGGATCGGAGATGAAAGACCTTCTTAAGGAATTGCATCAACTTAAAGATCGTAATGGTCAACTGTGCAGTGAGGTTGAACGCCTAGAAATAAGCTTAATGAATAGCAAGGTACTCATTTGAATCAGAACCCCTCTCTCTCTCTCTCTCTCTCTCTCTCTACTATTTTTTCATACAGACACGTCTTCAGTTCAAACCCTTTGGCTAAGTCTTCTTCTATTCTTCTAATCCAAGTTTTCTTTCTTGTAAAGTTCCCTTTAAGCTCAACTGGTGTTAAATTATTTTATACTCTCTTAACCACTTAGGGTTAAGCCTTTTGATACGTGATATTGGAGTGCAGTTGCTAGAGAAGGAAAATTTCCATCTAGAATCGGAGATGAAAGATCTACTCAAGGAATTAAACTATCAAAAGGATCAAAACTCATTGATGCATGATGAAGTTGCACGACTGGAAATGGAACTTGTGCACAGCAAGGTATACATCAAGAATATATTTGATACTCCCTCCATTCCATGCCAAGAGTCCCCTTTTGACGTTTGCGGTTGATTAATCTTTGACTGGAAGATTATATAAATTAGCCATAGAAATTTTAATGTAGTTTTTGTGACGAAACTTTATTGCCTAAAGAACATTAAAAATTATATGTCAATATAGGGATGCACGTGGTCACCTAAGGATATTAAAAAAAGCTTGGCTCCTCTGAGCAAAATGAGGGAGTAGCTACATGTTCATGTTCTTTCTAAAATGCCAAAACTTAGCTGAGATTGTCCAAGCCCTTCTCTTCCATTCACCTGATAAAAGATAATCTTATTTTGCTATTATCTTACTGCTGGAGTGCTGGTAACTGATACTATTGACCATGTACCTTTTTGCATTGACCCTGGAATTTGGTCCTGCTGCCATTATTAAGTGAAAACAAGAGAACTTCAGAAGCCCATTAGTAGATTCTAAGTGTATAAAGTTGGCAACCTTCTATCAAAAGTCACGGTAACGTGAAGAAACCAATGAGTTTGTCAGTAGTTGAAACTGAAATCAGAAGTCTTAAATGGGTGTTAGGAGTGTATGCAGAGAAAAATTTTCATCTGATGTACACAATAGAAAATATAGATGCTAATGCAAAGTTGAAAGTATCAAGTAGATAAAGTATACTATTTATTTATGGATACCCATCTACACTCTGAAAGGGCAATAGTAAAACTTGGGTTCAATTTCTTATTGTGTTGTCGAAGCCATAACTATCTAGAAAGTTTATTCATCCTCCCTACCACACCCCCTAGAGAAACTCTTGTGATGTTGTATTATTTGTTAGTGTGTTGACTTGAGGACTTTATGGTTAAACTGTTTTTATTTCCTTCATTTTATTTTTATTGATTTTCTTAGCAACTGCTAAATGCATTATTTTTTTTGACTATCATGAGTTTTCGCCTCACAAGCATGAACACCTACATTGTTGTTCCGGATGTTCCAGCAATCCCAGGTTGAAAATTCCACATACCAGAAAGTACTTGCTGAAACCACCCAGATGTATGAGAAGAAAATAACTGAGCTGATGATGCAATTAGATGATGAGCGAGCTGGGTCTAAAAATGCTGAAGAACAAGTAGATTTGATGAAAAGGCTACTAAGTGATCAGCAAAAGTCAATGCAGGTATATCTGCAAAACAAAAATCTTTTAGTAATGATATGGTTCATACCTTTTTTTTTTTCAATCTATCAATGAGTATTGATGAGATTCTTCTTCATCACTTTACTAATGGTTTGTATTTCTGTAGAGCGTTTACTCTAGCAATTAGAACCTAGCGAATTGGAGAATTTATTGTATGCAATCTGCACATTTGCCTTTATACCAATTCCACAGCTCTTTTACGGTGCAATATGGTGGCTCCATTTCTGCTAAGCTCATGTGTTCTTTTAGAAGATGTATGTATGCTTATAAACTTTTTTATTTTTGTTAGCAACATCAGATAGACCATTCTACATATCAGGAGGCACTAGCAGAAACCACTCAAATGTATGAGGAGAAAATTGGGGAGTTGCTACAGCAACTGGAGGAGGAGCATGCACGTTCTGAAGATTCCAATAAAAAGTTAGCTTCAGCAGAGAAGCTTTTACGTGATCATCAAAACTCAGCCCAGGTTAGGATTACTCCTCTTCTTTTATTTCTTTACGAACTAGTGCATTGCTACATAAGGCTCATTTCAAGTTGTTGGCGCAGTTGCTTATGGGGATGTGGAAGGGTTTGAATTTGAGATCTTACGCTTTGTGAATCCCTTTCCCTACCACTTTCCCCCCCAGGGGTATTCTACTAAATGCAAAAAGCTGTTGACATGATCAAGGTTCATTTATGAGCGGCTAGCTCATCACATGTTTGATGAGAATGTTCCAATGCATAGAATGTAGTGGTGTGACGTTTCACTTGGCTAGGTTGTTTTACTTGTCATATACTCCCTCCGTCCCATAACAAGTGAGACCGAAATTGAATGAGGGAGAAAAAGTAGTATAATATTGATAGTGGAGGAGGTCTTGTGTGTATGAAAATTAAAGTAGGAGAGAGAAAGTGGGGTAGGGAATAGTTAGTGGATTGGTGCTGTGAGTATGACAAGTGGGTCTTGTTAATAAAAGTTGGCTATTTTGGGTAGTTTCACTTTTTATGGGACGGACCAAAAGGAAAATAAGTCTCACTTGTTATGGGACGGAGGGAGTATTTATTACTCACCATGTCCCAAAATAAATGTCCCTTTTTAATTATTACTATTTTGTTGCAAAAAATAAGGAAATTTGGCCGTTTTAGTACTCCATCCATCCCAATTATAGAGGCGTGTATTTTTATTTTATTTTTGCCATCCCATGGAAGAGTAACTCTCCTTTTTGGGCCATCGTTTTCTGACAAATTGACTATACTAACCTTTATTTTCTGCCTAGTTTAAATCAAATACTGCCTCCTTGTTTGAATTCAAATGTTTTTGAGGGGCCATTTTAGAAAATTAATCAACTGTCAACCTACTTGTCTTAATGTTTTGTATTTGGTCACTTGTAACTCTTCACTTGGGATGGAGGGAGTAATACATTTACATGAATGCCTTGGCGTCCATACTGTGTATTGTAAGTATAAACTGGGACATGATCAAAAGAAAAGCGAAAGTAGTGACTTCATAGAAAAGGAAACACTCATTTTTGGGGGAAAAGGTTTTAAGAAGGGATACCTATTTTGTGATGGACGGAATAATTTTTATCTATGCAGGATTAAACTGCCAATAGCTAATTAAAATGCTTTCAGTTTGGTTATCAGTCAAAGTTTTAAGCTCTTCCATAGGTTTTGTTGCAATGTTAATCACCTTCTCTATCTAAGATCATATATTCTTCCACATTAAGCTGTTCTTTTCTCTTTCCTCTCTCTCCTAACAGATTGAAGGACAGCAGGAGATTGATGTACTTCAGCTGAAATTACAAGAAATTTCCAAGCTTCATCAAACGACTTTTGATGAACTTCAATCACTGAAATTAGAATACAATGATGTATTATCGGAGAAGGTATCTTTAAGTTGTTATCTTCTTGGCTAATAGCTTCCCTTAGATCATAAAATCTTATCATATGTTCTCCTCCTAACATGGAATAATGTTTAGGCAAGACAAAAAGACAAACTTCATGCTGTGAGAGAAACCCTTTTAGTTGAAGAAAAACGAAGGAAGGCTGTTGAAAATGAGCTTGTTAATTTAAAGAAAGCTTTGCCTGAAAGTGAAGATAACTTTGAGGTATGCATCTTCATAAGCTTGATTCACTAGAAACACTATTGATATCCACACGATTTACATTCTGAAGTTTATCAGGATAAGAGATCATATATGAAAGAAAATATGGCTAGAGGATCTTCTACAGTTGGTACACCATTAGGTGTTCATAATTCAAATCAATCAAGGGACACGATTCACACGAACTCTTTCCAACGAACAACTATAGCAAAGATATGTGAAGAAGGTAAGATTTTGAAAGTCTTAATTTCATCCACATCCTTATTTCCTTAAGGTAGTAATTTATGATATTTTGCTTCTTGGATCCAGTTGGGCTTCAAAAGATCCTGGGATTGTTAACATCTGGTGATTTGGATGTACAAACTCATGCTGTGAAGGTTGTAGCTAATCTAGCTGCTGAAGGTACGTGGCAGATAGGTTCTTTAGATTTTAAAATTGTCTTTTCTTGCTTCTGTGCATGGTAGCTGATTGGTGCGACTTGGTGGTCTAGTGAAACATTCTGTAAATGTATTTTAGTACATAAAAGGCAAAAAATTATGCTGGTTTGACAATAATGGATTATTCTTATAATTATATGCCTCTTTTTAAATATTTTTCTTTCTTACAGATATCAATCAGGAGAAGATTGTGGAGGAAGGAGGTCTAGATGCACTGCTTATGCTATTGCGTTCATCTCAGAATACAACTATACTTAGGGTGGCTTCTGGAGCCATTGCAAATTTGGCTATGAATGGTACACTTAATTTTCCACCTTCCTTGTGTTTATTTGCGCTACATGCGAGTGATGAAATGTTGGTGGTGAAACTCTCCCAATTCTCTCGTGCATCTAAGGGCATACCAGTTTCAATGAAACAAAGTTCCAATACTAAGCTTCAAACCCATTTCCACAATATTTCATAACTTGGACAGTGTTGTATGCCTAGAGTTAGGTTTCAATTTACTTGTTTTATGTCATTGCCTGGCACAAACGTAGCATAAACAGCCAATATCTTAAGCATCAACAAGAAACTCATATCCTGTTCCATTGGTCAGTAAAACTATGTTAATGTAAACTACAATGCATGCGTGGGACTCTTGAGGCCATTAGGGCATGGAGACATTTCTGGTAGAACTCCTTTTCTTTACATGTTGATGCTGAATTACTGAGACATTCTCCAATCTGAGGGAGTAGCTTGAGGCTTGCTCCTGAAATAAGCTGGCGTCAATTTTCCAGGTATTGTTCGGAGTCAAGGTGCTTGTTTCAATGAGAGAAATCACCTCCATAGGATTACCTTGAAAACATGGTCCATAGCGCATTCCGCCTCACATGAGGGACAGGTGCTATGCCCTTCGCGTTGGTGTCCAGAAAATAAGGAAGTCCTGATGTGTACTCCAAAATTCTTGGATGTCTAGAACTGTCTGTCATCAAGGCAGTGAAGAGTCCTTGATGCATTTGGATTTGGAGTCATTTATCCCCCCCCCCCCATTGATCTCCTAATGGGCTTTGGGTTGCCAAGCTCCTATATAAGGCATTGATTCTGTTGGTCTGTGTTTGCCCTGTGATATCAAGTACTCCCTCCGTCCCTAAAAGTTTGTCCCATTTGACTTTTTAGTTGAACTTTGACCACAAATATATGACAATTTAATTATGTTCATGAAATTCTAAAAATTCCTATTGATTCACCATTAATAATATTATCAACAACAACTTTTAGAATTTCATGAACATGATTAATCTCTCATAAATTTGTGGTCAAAGTTTAGCAAAAAAGTCAAATGGGACAAACTTTTAGGGACGGAGGGAGTACTTGCCTAAAGGGTACAGCTTCCTAGATATGAAAATCTTTTGTGAAACTTCAGTGGATATATTAGTACCTTCCTCCCAAAATGAATGACCAAATTATTTTCAAATTTGCTCTTGATCAAGAGCAAATTTGAAAAAAAAATTTGGTCATTCATTTTGGGACGGAGGGAAGACCTTCTTGAAACTGAACTTTACAGGATTTAAGTATAGTTCGCTGACAACCTACCAGCTTATCTAAAGGCTTAAGTTGTGACTTGTGATAGAGAGCCCAATCGCCCAATAGCGTATATCAAGCCTAATATTCACAAAGGAATATAACTGAATTAGCTAACTTCAAATTTACGAGTAAAATGTTCATTTTTATACCATGCTCCCTCCGTCCATTGATATGTGCACAAATATGAGAGTGCACGGGAATAAGAAGAAATGTTATAAGAGTAGGTGTTGTGAGTGGACAGGAGAGAGAAAGTGGGGTATGAAATAGTAATTGGAAAGTTGTTGTGAGTATGACAAGTGGGTCCAATTATAAAAAAAGTATTATAAAATTTCCAATTTGGGAAAGTGGGACTTATCAATGGGACGCCCAAAAGGGGAGTTTGTGCACATATCAATGGGACGGAGGGAGTATATGCTTATTCTTTGATACTTCTACATCTTTCCAGGCCACTAAGTTTGTGCATTGTCAGGTGCTTCCCTGATATGAATTTCCAGATGGTTTACAGGATTAAAAGAAGCCCTCTAGTTTATGGTTCAATGTACCAAAAACTCGTGCTATGATTTATTTCTCTGGCTCACTTGTCTTTTGTCCCCATCACATTGAGCCAAGTACAATGAGTCAGGAACTAAGCTAACTTCGATTTCATGTTTCACTCATTCTCCCCGAACTATCTAACTTATGTAACTTCTGGTCAGATCTTTAGATGGGATTCTACTGTGGTGACACCGAATATGTATTTTTATTTTTATCTCAATGAAAATACAATGCACAAAAAAGACATACAATTCCGATGATATTTCTGTACATATCACGCTTGAACAATTTCTGAAGGATTAACTTTTTTCTTCTTTTGTTAGAAATTAATCAAGGGTTAATCATGAGTAAAGGAGGTGCCCATCTATTAGCAAATACAGCATCAAAAACAGAAGATTCACAGACTCTTCGAATGGTCGCGGGAGCAATTGCAAATCTATGCGGAAATGGTATATGCTCAAAGCGATTCAACAGTTATACCTTGACTCACATTACCCTTCATGCATTTTGTCTCCCAAAAGCTTCGATTCCATTACTTTATCCTAAAAACTAACAAATTTTAATCACTAAATTCAATAAAGTACGAAGTAGAACAAGAAATCAGATCATTGTCTATCGTGTTATTAACATTATAAACAATCTTAGGAATGGCTAGAACTGAAAACGGTGATGTTATCTTTTCTCATTTCAACAGAGAAGTTACATTTGAGGCTGAGTGAGGAAGGGGGCATCCGAGCACTGTTAGGAATGGTTAGATTTGGAAACGGTGATGTTATTGCTCAGGTTGCCAGAGGAATTGCTAATTTTGCTAAATGTGAATCTCGGGCAATAACTCAAGGTTCTTGAAGTTTTTTTTTTTTTTCTTCAGAATTTTCATTTAGATATCAATGATCTACTCCAACCTTGACCTTAAGTAGTTTAACCTATTGCAGGACACAGGAGAGGCCGTTCCCTTTTAATTGACGATGGGGTACTTACCTGGCTGCTTTCAAACTGTAATACTGCTTCAGTTTCGACTCGGCGTCACATCGAGCTTGCGCTTTGTCACTTGGCACAAAATGGTACTCCCTCCGCCCCAAAATAAGTGTTGCATTTGACTTGTCATTGTTCTTTTTTTTGGGGGGTGGGGGGACGATTACATATGGTGATTTATGTTGCTCGGTGCAGATAAGTGACAGAACCTCAAATTTTAATGTAATCACAAACCAATTAATCCAAGTCAATTTACTTCTTCTCACTGCTTAGTGGCGGACCTAAGGCAAGCTATATGGGTGCAAGTGCGCCCATTTAATCCAATAATTTGCCTAGTCCAGTGGGTAAAATGCTAGGTTATTAACCTTATGATCGCGGGTTTGTGTCTCACAACTAGTATTTTTTCACAATTTATATTTTGAAGCTTTAAAGTGTAATTTGTAAACCCACTTAAAACGTTTCGTCACATTTCAAGCTAGAGCTTGTTGGTGTCTTATCCAAAATGTAATGCTGCAGAAAGTTGCTAATTAAAATTTTATTTTTCATTCTAATCTTAGCAAGACTTTTATATTGCATAATTTATCTACCCGCCTTGTGCAGATAACAACACCCGGGATTTCATAACAAGTGGAGGAGCAAAAGAACTAGCCCGAATATCAATTGAATCCAGCAGAGAAGATATTCAGGCCTTGGCAAAGAAGATACTGAAACTGAACCGAACATTTCAAGCCGAGGGGTATGTAGATCAAAGCTAGACCTTCGAACTTTACCTGTTACCACACATCCGGTTAAGGCTACCCACTTCGGTGGATCTGTAACCCAAATTTTTACCTTATTTCTCCTCTCTTTTTCCGGGGTCTGGGTTTGTTCTTGGCCTGTGTTGGACGTTAGGGCGCGTGAAAATGTTGTATTTAATTTATCCTTACATTTTTTAGACAACTTTGCCCTTACCCTTACATTTTTTTAAAAAACAAACAGAAACATTTCATTAATAATAAGAGCAAATGTATATGAGTCGACTACAAAAGCTCGATCCAAATATTTGGGCTAGCATTTTCAAAAGCTTCCCTACAGAAAACATCCAACAAGTCATGGATAAACAAAAAAAGATATCAACCCCCATCGAAATCCTTCATGAACACACTCTTACGCAGCTTACAAAAGGATGACATGCGATTGCAGCGATTCCACATAAGCCCGAAGATAATCAGAATATCAGTTGAAAACCTTCATTCCAAACACAAATCTGATGTGTTGTTTTTTGAAGAAGATGCAATCAAATTGACAATTAATTCATCATCCTCGTCGTGTAGTAGATTGATATTAGCAAACAAAGATAAACACAAAGCCTAAAGGAGGGGTATCATAAGCCCTCAACAAAGGAGGGAAGCATATGCTCTCACATGTGGAGAGAAAATCAAACGAAAAACTAGAAAAACATACATATTTAACATAATACTTATTATTTTGAGCGCTATACTATCTGATATACATATGTAACCGACTCTTGGTCACTTTTTTGCCAGGACCAAATTTGTCTCCCCATTCATCACCTGTTGCACTGAAATTTCGTTGAGAGGTTTGGCTACAGACGCCTTGCATGTTAGAAACATCTGTGATACATGTTTCATTGTGGGTCTAGACTTTGGATCAGACACCAAGCAAGAAAATGCCACAGCAACAACCCACACAATATCACGCTCAACTCGTCGATCAGTTAGAGGTGCAAGGCGTGCGTCCAATACATCATTCAGCATTTTGTTCGGACAAGATGACTGTGTAAGTGAAGAGATGAGATCCCCTGGATGTTTTCCCATGATTGTTTCCAGTGCCACCACACCAAAGCTATAGACGTCACATTTCTCCGTTACAACCATGGTGTAAGCAAGTTCTGCAATCAATGAAGGTTAAAGGGAATGATCAATAAGCTTTTACATAAACATTTTATTGCAGATCGATAAAAAAGAATGAATAGATTAAATACTCCACCTGGAGCAATATAGCCATATGTTCCTGCAACTAGGGTTTGATTGGATGAATCAGGGTCTAGCAATCTAGCAGCTCCGAAATCAGCCACAAATGCTTCTAACTTGGAGTTGAGGAGAATGTTGTTGGTTGATATATCCCTGTGAACAAGAGGCTGATCGCAATCATGGTGTATATATGATATAGCATGAGCTATGCTTTTAACAATCTCCACCCTCTTAATCCAATCCAACTCTACAGCTTCAACATCATCCCTGAGAGCACAGAATAGGCTTCCCCGTTCCATGTATTCATAAATCAGGAACATGCATCGGTTGTGCAAGCAAAACCCGTAAAGCTTTACAATGTTTTTGTGTCTTATAAAAGACAGAAACCGTGCTTCATTCCTGAAGCTCTTGTCAAATGCAGGCTCCTCTGCTTCCAAGCGATGAAGTTTCTTCAAGGCAACCACTTTGCCACCAGGCAGTCGTGCTACATAAACGCTGGCATAACCACCAGTTCCAATGCAGTATTTGATATCAAAGTCATTGGTTGATTGGATGATGTCCTCAAATGCAATTCTTCCATCAAAATTCCATATGGAGAGTGCATCAGTACCATTCTCTGTTACCTTGTCTCTGGTTTTACGTGTAGCCTTGCGTTTCCAAAGTGCAAACGAAACTCCAAGCAGTAATAAGCCAGTGAAAATTGTTACTGGAAGATAAATAAGAAAATAGTGTTTACTGGATTGACAAATTAAAGATCCTTTGAGGTCATTATTTAATAAGCTAAGAAAATTTTGACGCTGGAAGTTACAAAGAAAACAGGGGATTTTTCCGGAAATATGATTGTTAGATAGATCCAGGTAGTGTAAGGTAGAAAAATATGAAGGATTATTTGGTATTATTCCACTCAAGTTGTTCCAACTCAGATCCAACCTCTTCAAGTTGCTGTTTTCCAGCAATTGTTTTATGCCACCTGTAAGTTTGTTGTGGGATAAATCAAGGTAAGTAAGGTTTTTGAGGAGGCCAAGTTCAGGAGGTATCATACCATTGATGTAGGTGTTAGACAAGTGGAATCTTGCAAGACTACTTAATTTTCCAATGCTGCGCGGGATGGAACCATTAATCTGATTGTAACTGAGGACCAGAGAAGATAGATTCTCCAAATTCCCCAGTTTTGATGGGATGGAACCCTTAATCCAATTATCAGAAAGGTCAAGAGAAACCAGATTCAATAAATTCCCTAATTCTGATGGGATGGAACCCGTAATCCTATTAGAAGAAAGGTCAAGGATCTGCAGTTGTGTGAGGTTAAAAAGGGATGCTGGTAGATTACCTTCAAGTTGATTGTAGTTAAGAGAAAGGTTTACCAATTTTGTGAGTTTACCAATATGGTCAGGAATGCTTCCATACAAGCAGCCACTAACATCAAGCACTTGAAGGTTTGGAAAGGAAGAAAAGTTGAAGCTTGTGAAATCAATATACCCTATTATATCGTGATAGTACAGTTTTATGCAAGTGACACTCCCTCTCTGATTGCAAGTGATGCCTAGCCACTCACAGTGAGTGATATTAGTGTCCTGTGGAATGACATACCCCCAACCGATGTCGAATAAAGCTTTTCTTTCTTCTTCTGGTGATTGTGATGAAGCTGTAAGTAGCAAGCTTGCCAATGCCAATGCCACCACAACTAATCGAAGTATCACCATATCAAAAGATGCCATATGACTTTCTTTGAAAAATGTATTGAGTTTGGGTGCAGTATGCAAAACAAGATGCTTAATTGGCTTCTTGTATTACTAGACCTCAACATTAAGGGAAGACTTTTCAAAGTCTTCTTCTACATTGACCCCATTACGTAAACATTACGCCTTCACCACCACCACACAATAATTCATCTACACACATACAAAAATACACTTAATATTAAGGGAAGACTTTTCAAAGTCTTCTACATTGACCCCATTAAGTAAACATTACTCCCTTCACCACCACCACACAATAATTCATCTACACACACATACAAAAATACACTTAATATTGTAATACTCCCTCCCTCCGTCCCAAAGTGATGTGAATGTCCAACACATTTTCATATTTGCTCTTGAAATTTGAATTTATTAATTTTTTGCACCTTCTTGAAATTGCTCTACAAATATATATTTTCCTATATGACTCTTTTTAAAAAGGTTCTTATAGAAAACAAAATTAATTTTTAAGAACTTTTAAAATCCGAGAAGAGAGCTGATTTCGTAGAAGATATTCACAACCCTTTCCATCTCTCTAAATGAGTGTTCATTTTTTTTCTTTGAGAGAGATTAATAAAAGAGGTTTTTACCAATAAGATCTTGAGATGAGGTGAAATTTACCAATAAAAATAGACATTTTCGAAACACGCCAATAAGTCCCTGCTAAAAATGTGGTTTTCCTCAATAAATTCATGGATGTGGTTTTCAATAAGCGCATAAAATATTTCGATGGACTTGTCTATGCACCCACATTTCAAAGTCTTCTACATTAAGGGATGACTTTTTAAAGTCTTCTACATTGACCCCATTAAGTAAACATTACGCCTTCACCACCACCACAGAATAATTCATCTACACACACATACAAAAATACACTTAATATTGTAATACTCCCTCCGTCCCAAAGTGAAGTGAATGTCCAACACATTTTCATATTTGCTCTTGAAATTTGAATTTATTTATTTTTTGCACCATCTGTTGAGAAAGTAACAATGCGGAATAAACTTTCTGTACTTAAGTGAACCTGTTAGGAGCAGAAAATACTAATATCGCAGAAATAATAACCAAAGCAATATGGATAGACAATCACCATCCAACGAAAAACGACAACAAGAATTTTAACGTGGAAAACCTTCTCAAATCGAGAAGTAAAAACCACGGGACCTTGTCCAGAATAAATCCACTACTACGTAATAAAGGTTCGGTACAAGAGAGGAAGAACAATCAACAAAGATCAAGAAGAACAAACTTGATCCAAACAAAACACCCAAAACAGCCTAGTATACTATTTAGAAACTGCAGCAATGAAAACCCAGAATATCACTTGTCTAGAAACCTGGAAAATCCGATCGAAGTAGATAGGATTGAAGCTCTATCTCTTTTGAAAACCCAGGGGAAAAAATCACCCCAATCGGACCACAAACGAGTAGGGAATCGCTTTCTGAAGTCTGCTGCACTGAACAAATCTCAAAATCGGGAATTGATGTTTTTCTTCCGTTCTTGCGGCTGTTCACTCTCTGTTCCTTCCTGCCAAACACACTTAACTAATTGACCTATTATTACCTAAAGGAGGGAAAAAACCCAACAAACTCCCCCTCCCGACAATATTGATTATGTCGAGAATCCCATCATACTTGCTATCTCGCAGCAGGTATCATGCTTCTTCTTTGGCAAACTCTTAGTCATCATGTCTGACCCATTCCAATCCGTGTGAACCTTTTCAAGGTGTAGCAACTTCGATTCCAAAGTACCACGAATCCAGTGATATCGAACATCAATATGCTTCGACTTTGAATGAAAGCTAGAATTTTTAGCAAGGTGAATAGCACTTTGACTATCACAAAATACCACATACCTCTCTTGAATACACCCAATTTCTTGAGTAAATCGCTTCATCCACAACATCTCTTTCGAAGCTTCCGTTGTTGCAATAAACTCTGCTTTCGTGGTAGATAGTGAAACACACTTCTGCAACCTTGACTGCCATGCCACTGCTCCCCCTGCAAATGTGACCAAGTAACCCGATATTGACTTCCTTGTATCTGAATCACGAGCCATATTTGAATCTGTGAAAGCTTCTAAAATTGGCTTGCCATCTCCAAAACAAATACACAACTTGGAAGTGCCTCTAAGATACCTGAAAATCCACTTTACTGCTGCCCAATGTTCTCTACCTGGATTAGTGAGATACCGGCTAATTAACAATACCAACTGCATGAGCTAAATCTGGCCTTGTACATACCATTGCATACATCAAACTACCAACTGCTGAAGCATACGGAACCCGTTCCATTTCCCGTTTCTGTTCATCACTTGAGGGACACTGCTCTGAATTCAACTTGAAGTGACTAGCAAGCGGAGTACCAACGGGCTTGGCCTTATCCATCTTGAACCTTTCAAGCACTTTCTCAATATACCTCTCTTGAGATAACCACAGCTTCTTTTCCTTTCTATCTCGGCTAATTCTCATGCCAAGGATTTGTTTTGCTGGACCCAAATCCTTCATGGCAAAAGACTTATTAAGCTCCTTCTTCAACTTGTCAATTTTCTTGATATCCTGACCAACAAGCAACATGTCATCAAATTATAACAGTAAAATTATAAAATCATTATCAGAAAATTTCTTGACAAAAACACAAGGGTCAAAAGCTATCCTGGTATATTTGTGCGTCCCTGTGACGATGTTGAGTTCCATTTTTCCCGAAAGACTTGGTATTTTCTTTTCTTTTGAAAATCAAACGGAAAAAACACGGAGTCGCCACGCCATTTTTGTTTTAAGGGCCAAAACTTTGAAAAATGCCCGGGATTAGAGATTTGGGTTCGGAGGTCACGTTACACGCCGGGAAGAACGTTAGTGTTCACCCGGAATGTCTCGTAAAACGAGTCTTCCAAGCATTAAAAACCATTTTTGTGTGTGTGTGTGTGTGTGTGTTTTGGCCAAAATAAGTTGAAACTGGAAAGTAAAAATTGGGAACTCTTTATTAGACTTTGAACAAGTCCCATGATTTTTGGTATGATTTTTGGTTTGAGTTTTGGGACTCAAAAGATTTTTTGAAGTTGAAAACCAATTCTGCTAGAATGAAAAAGGCAGTGGACATTTTATTTTAAAATGGGTTTAAGGGCTTAAAAATCTCAGAATCTGGGGAAAGTCCGTGAATGAAAGTTGTTCAAAACACCTTAAATAAGGTTTCTGTAAAAGAACTTTCCCATTTGGAAGTGATTTGGTGGACCAAAACCTTCTGGAAATCTCAGATATGAAATCTGGATTTCCAGAGACTGATGAACTGACCTTTGAAAGAAAATTTGAAAAAGGGAGTTTTACTCACGCAAAAAATAAAGTAAAAATATTTATGGAAATCTCTGGATGTTGGATACAAAAAGTATTTTGTAGTCAACACCAAATTCCAAGTTTCTGTATGTCCAAAAAATTAGACCATGGACAGAGGTCTTAGAGAAAGGCTACTGGACAGCAACTTCCTCTTGAAGAAAAACATAATTTTAAAGGGGGTTTGACATCCATGCTTGTCCCCATTTCCCTAATCTTTGATTAGTGATCACTAAAAATTTTAGTGGTGATCTACTATATCAAGCTATCCTAGGGCACTAACACCTACAACTGCTACTTTTGATGATGCAGTGTTGCGGTATAGAAAGCATAGATTTTCCCGATTTTGAAGGAAAATGAAAAATCAGGCTCAGTTAGGGCTAGTGTAAAGGATGAGGAGACTCATGGTGAGAGTTCTATGGTTACAACTGCGAATGATGAACAAATTGATGAGGAGTTGAATTCGGCTGATTCGCTAGATGATTCTTATAGTTTTCTTTTATACTTGGCTGGATTGGTAGTTAAAGCTATTGGATTTCAAATGAACTTACTTGTTAGTTTCAAAAAGCATCACATGTCCTACTCTTGATTTTTTTCATTCACTTATTCATATATCAGTGTTGTTTCAAAAAGCATCACATGTCCTACTCTTGATTTTTTTCGAGTTGCTATAGGACCATTCATAGTGTTGTCATGTCCTATACCAGTTGCTATAGGACCATTCTGTCTTATAGCATAGGTATATGATTTTTTGAGGTCCTATATCACTTGATATAGGACCATTCAAAAGTCTTATAGCTTCGTATATGATGTTGTTAAGTCCTATACCAGTTGCTATATGACCATTCAAAGGTCTTAATGCGTTGATATAAGATTGTGTGAGGTCCTATACTACTCGCTATAGGACCATCCAATGGTCTTATAGCTTTGTATATGATGTTGCCAGGTCATATACCATTTGCTATAGGACCATTCAAAGGTCTTATAGCTGTGTATATTATGTTTCCAGGTCCTATACCATTTGCTATAGGACCATTCAAAGGTCTTATAGCTTTGTATATGATGTTGTTAAGTCATATACCAGTTGCTATAGGACCATTCAAAGGTCTTATAGCTGTGCATATTATGTTCCCAGGTCCTATACCATTTGCTGTAGGACCATTCAAAGGTCTTATAGCTGTCTATATTATGTTCCTAGGTCCTATACCATTTGCTATAGGACCATTCAAAGGTCTTATACCTTAAGATATAAGAGTAATAAAATATAAGAGTAATTATAGTCATATACCTTTAGTTATAAGACTAATTTTAGTCTTATTTTTTAAGGTATAAGACTAATTTTAGTTTTATACATTTAGGTGTAAGATCGACGGGGAGAGTGTATAAGACCGACAGAGTGGAGGTACTGTATAAGACAAATTTTCACATTTTAAAGAAAACGTAAAAATTTGTGGTTTTTTTTTTACTCATAAATTTTAAGATATAAGAGTAATTATAGTCTTATATCCAAATATATACTTAATTAAATTTTGAATATTGAATCTCATTAATTGATTGTGAAATCTCATTTTTTTTAAATTAATTTTTCTCCACAGTTTATACTAATGAAATATATTGCAAAAATAAACATAAATAAAGCATTGGCCAAGCGGTTAAGACCTTGGTTTATAGTGGAGGGTCTAGAGTTTGAATCTCACACTCTACATTTTGATTCAATTTTTCTAAAATAACATAGAAAAGAACGGGGTGGGCTAAGCGGGTTGTTTAGGAACTGAACGGGAAGGAGAGGTATTCTAGGTATATTAATTACAGCGGGTTTCTAGGGAATTTCTGATCTCGATTGGGTATTTATGGGTTTGTGATCTCACTTAGGGTCCTTGGCTCATTTTAATTCACTGACACTATAACTCACACTTTTCAATATTATAACCGACATTTTTTTAACACTAGGACCGACACTATTTTCAACACTAATACCGGCACTATTTAACACTATAACTGGCAATCATTAACACTAAAACTGACACTATTTAACACTGCAACTTACGATACTTAACACTATCACTCGTTCTCTTTTAGCAAATGTTAAAAATGTTAGTTTGAATGTTTATAAGTGTCATTTTAAATCAGACATTTTATAATATTATAACTGATACTTTATAATATTAGAACGAATAATTATGAACGAGTTGGTCTTATAAAAAACTAGTTTTTCCTGTCACTTAGAAAAAACGTGTTTTGTTTTTCCCGTTTGTGCCAGTGTCAGTTTAACAAAATGCCAGTGTGACAAAGTGCTAGTGCATGTGTAACAAAGTGCCAGTGTAAAAAAGTACCAGTGCATGTGTAACAAAGTGCCAGTGTAAATAAAGTGCCAGTGCATATGTAACAAAGCGCCAGTGTAAAAAGTGCCAGTGCCAGTTTAACAAAGTGCCACTACACTAACACTGGCACTTTGTTAAACTGACACTGGCGCTTTTTATACTGGCACTTTTATATACATGAACTAGCACTCTTCACACTGGCACTCTGTTACACTAACACTGTCAATTTGTTACACTAACACTGGCACTTTGTTAAACTAACACTGCACTTGTTTTACACTAACACCGATATTTTGTTAGACGTGCACTGACATTTTTTTACTCTGACGCTGGCACTTTTTTAAATGTCCCCTGACATTTTTTTAGATGTCCACTGGCACTCTTTTATCCATAAACTTAATAAAAAAAAAAAACTAATGGGTACGAATGAAATTTCAGTGAGGCCTGTACAACAATCTCTCAATCAACACTGGCAACATGAACTAGCACTCTTCACACTGGCACTCTGTTACACTAACACTGACAATTTGTTACACTAACACTGGCACTTTGTTAAACTAACACTGCACTTGTTTTACACTAACACCGATATTTTGTTAGACGTGCACTGACATTTTTTTACTCTGACGCTGACACTTTTTTAGATGTCCCCTGACATTTTTTTAGATGTCCACTGGCACTCTTTTATCCACAAACTTAATAAAAAAAAAAACTAACGGGTACGAATGAAATTTCAGTGAGGCCTGTACAGCAATCTCTCAATCAACAGAGCAATAACATCAACCTAAATCCATGTGTATTGACAGTGTACTACCTCGGAATCATGACATACAAATTCCATCAATCAGTAAGAACAGTCATTATAAGTCAGTAGTAAGAAAAAGTTACCTAAAATTCACTCAAACAATAACCTTGCACTGCCTTGATCCTCTCAGTAACGATCCACCAGTATTATTGGCCGAAACCCCAACCTGCAAATCTCCGCAATAAGCCTTCAGAAACCTTCTTCGAGCTTGCCATGCACCGGCCTTAAACCTAACCCTAGCAATCATGGTGATTAAGACAAAAACAGTCTTGAAAATTCTCAAAATCCGCTTGATTCTTTTTTCTTTGGAGAAACCCATCTTGATAGTACTCGATCAATTAATTGCAAGGCGGATTGAAGAAGAAGTTGGTGGGTGTTTTAGTGTCTGTAATTGAGGTGGGAAAATTGATATTGGGGGTTTGGGAAAAGGAGACGGGTTTTACGGTAATTTTAAAATTCGTTTTTTCGTAAGCTTACGAAAAAATGCGTTTTTTAGAAGATTTTGACATTATGAACAAATCATTTTTTCATACTCCCTCCGTCCCACAAAACATTATCCCTTTTATTATTTTGGGCGTTCCACTTTAAAGTCCCATTTTTCTAAAAAGGAAAATTTTTAATACTTCTTTATTCATGGGACCCACTTGTCATACTCACAACACTTTTCAAATTTACTATTCTCTCCACTCATTCTCTCTCCTCCCACTCACAACACCTACTTTAATAACATTATTCTTTATTTTTCGTTCTCAACCGTAAAAAAGGAGTAATGTTTTATGGGGCGAAGGGAGTATATTATTGTAAAACACGTTTTTCGTTTTTCTAATACCGACCCGATAAAAAAAAAAACACAAAAGGAACAAAATCCCCAAACCCCAATCTAACAGTACAAATGGCGGGAACCCAGCTCCCCTCCTCACATTTATGATTTATATTTCCCTTAAAATAAATAATAAATAATTCAGTCTCTGTCAAATCCTCAGTCGTGCCGACCTCTCCGACGACCGTTCCCTCCTCCTCCCCCTTCCCTCTCAAGCCAGCATTCCATTTCTGGAAAACTCAATACTTCTCTCTACAAAACTTTCTCTCTCTAGAATTTTGACAATCCAAATGATTTCTTCTTCGACTGTGCGGTCGTCGAGGTCTCACATTCCTCACACTGGTGGTAATAACACTAGTACGTCGGCTTCTAGAAGCGTCACCGGCGGCGGTCATGCCGTTCGCTCCAAGACGCCTTCCTCTTCGTCTTCTAGGCGCTCTGTTACCCCAAATTCTCGCGCTCACTCCATTGATAACGACGACCTCTCAGGTATCTTCTTCTCACTTGATTTCACTTTAATCATTCCACATTTCAAATGTAAGCTCTGTGTTTTTGCTTGTGTGTGTACCATTTGCTCTGACTCTATCATTCCACAGTTCATCTCGTTTAGGCCTCTGTTTGGTAGTGCTTAGTTAGGGTTCACATTTTTGTTTCTTTTTGAAGAATTCATCAGTTCAACTTCCAACAATGAAACCTCAAACCATGCATCAAAATCTGCACTGAAGCATTTTATTAATAGTAATGCAGAGTATTATTTACATGTAAATTAGCATTGGCTTCTTGGGTATCAATTTAAGTGCCTCTAAACTGGGGCATGTAAATTAATTCAACAAGGAAAAACTTCTGACAGATTGTTTCAAGTAAGAATTTCTCAAAAGTTTCCCCACGTTCCTTCAAAAAGAAATCTGGGTTCAGCTAATCATTCGAAAATTCCTGTCACTTTTTATCTATTCTACTATAGGACTTATTGCTTGGATGTTGGAACAAGCTGTCAGAAGCTTGATGGGTGTATAACATATTGAATACTGTGGTCCCCTTTGGTTAGTTTATTAGTTATTGGTTTAAGATGTGTAATTCCAAAATAATAGAATCATTTGCACATGTGAGAGAGATTCTGACTGATAGATGTATCGGAGAAGGTAATATGAGGTCAGGAACACAGGCTTACCGTATTCCCCCCTTTTAATAGAACCAGAGGCTTCTTAGTTATTCTGTTAGTAAATGTATCTTCCATGTGTTTCTGCACACCCACACCCACACCCACACCCACATATTGGGTTATGGAGTCTAAACAACATGGGAACAAGGTGGAGAAGGAGTTTAAATATTGGAGGAGTTCAAGTTGAAATAGGAGTGTTCAAGGAGGAAAAGGAGAAGAATCGGCCAAAGTAGGTTTGCACGGTCGTAATATCAGAGAATAGTGATTTCGGCATTGCTTGCACGATCGTGCAAAGCTAGGCGCACGGTCGTGCACGGCAGTGCAGATCCGGAACAGATTCGATTTCCTAATTTGAACAGGATTTCTTCTTGGGCAAGGTTTAGGGTTTCTTGTACACCTATAAACATAGTTTCGACCATTGTATGTGTGCTTCACAGAGAGAGCTAGGATACACAAGAGATAACCACAAATAACGTCAAAGAGAGGGCAAAGGGGCCTAGGAGATGCCATGAGGGGCACTCCTACAACTCTAGCCATATATATATATATATGGATGTGTTGATGATTCTGATTTTTACTAACATGGGCTTGAGTTAGTTTCATATGAATACACCGTTTCATGCTACATTTATGGAAATCAAAATTATACTAAGCTCTACGTGAATATCTGCCACAGAAGCTGGAAGGGTGAGAGTTGCCGTCAGACTTCGACCAAGAAATAACGAGGATCTTCTTTCAGATGCTGATTCTGCGGACTTTGTTGAACTACTTCCCGAGGTGACATGTCCTTGTGTATTCATGCCAATGATAAAATAATTGGCTGTCCCCCCCCCCAGCCTCCCCTGCACATATGCAGACATGTGCTCATATGTGCATTCGTAGCTGTGCTTCATAATCCGTGCAACAAGTATGCTCAAGGACTTTTGCATTTACTTCCTGTTTTTTACTACATGCAGCTAAAGAGGTTAAAGTTGAGGAAAAACAATTGGAGTTCAGAGTCCTATAGATTTGATGAAGTACTTACTGAAACTGCTTCACAAAAGCGTGTTTATGATGTCGTAGCAAAACCTGTCGTCGAGGTAAGTGACCAGTGTGATGAGTTTGACTGATAAATTTCTTTTGTTGTGAGCATCCTGATGTTCTTTTGTTCGCCATATATACACCCTCCATTCCCTCAAAAATAGTCCCATTTGGCATGTCAATGTATGTATGGATCATGCTTCACTTGCTTGTACCTTCTCAAAATAACACTATAATTAATATCTTTTTCAGAAAAGGGACCACTTTTTGGGACAAACCAAAGAGGAAAGTGAGACTATTTTTTATTTTTTATTTTTTAGACGGAAGGAGGGAGTATTGTGTATTATGAGAAAATACTGTCCAATGTAATATTTGAAATTGTGTGTTCTGTTATTTGGTCAATGGTGTTCTCCAATTATGAAATGATTATATGCATGTTTTGTAAATGGTATAAGGTATATGAAGGGACAGCATTGACATGGGCTTGACTTAAAACTTAGAAGTAACAATTTGTTGGGCTTCCATATAAAATAGATCTTGAGATTCTTAGTGTGGGAACCCCCGTTCAAACATGTCGTTACCCATTTGAACGTGTCTTTCTGTGGAAACCTGAAAATTTAAACGGGGTCACACACTTAGTATCATTTTAAGTTCATGGGACCTACACTATTTGATAGACTGCTTTCAGCATACATTATCATATGCTGATGTTGTTTTCCTACTGAGGCCAAGATTCAGTTTGAATCATAAGATTCTTGTTCTCTATTATCCTTTTTTATTTGGGGGAAAAAGAATTGGTAGAATCTTATTTTTACTCCAAGCTGATTACTTTTGCAGAGTGTGTTGAGTGGGTATAATGGGACAGTTATGGCTTACGGTCAAACAGGAACTGGCAAGACATATACACTTGGTAGAGTGGGCAAAGATGATGAATCCAAGCGTGGTATTATGGTAAGGGCTTTGGAGGATATCATTGCCAGTACATCACCCGCATCTGATAGTGTGGAAATCTCCTATTTGCAGGTAATGGTCTTAAGATTAGTGGCAATCGTTTGTTCATTGTTATTTGAAGGAGTTGTCTTCTTCCTTTGCAATAAATCAGAGTGTTATTTTGGAGTTTTTTTTTGCAAGGGTATTAATTTCAAACTTTAAAAAAAAATCAAGATGAAGCTTGAGAGCTACAAGTAAGCATATGCAACTTCATGTTTAACCTTTTCTTTATTATTATTTGGCAAAAAAAAAAAAGAAAAAGAGACTTGTTTTGCGTTTTCAGAAACGCGCATATGTGTGTGTATATGGGGGGGGGTTGCAAGGGACATTCGTAACTGAATAATAAATGAAAGTTGATTGTTTGAATCTGTATTTCATTGTTCGGAAGTCGAAACACAGAATCATTTATGAAGCAACTGGGCTGAAGTCTTTTAAAGCCTTCATACTGGGCGTTCTTTTAGAATAACCAACTGCTAAAAGTTAGCAAACTGATTGCCCCTATGCATTAAATTGATTTTCAGATTTTGTTGTGGTTCACGATAAAAAATTACAAAGAAAGACTACTATCAGCAGTTGTGATTCTACACCGGCAAGATACTCGATGCTGTATTCATTGCTTGATGTTTCTTAGAGCTTGTTTCCAGTTATGCATAGAATATTGTAATTAATATGAGAAGTCATACATGCCTTGTTGTTCCACCAGATATATATGGAATCAGTGCAAGATTTACTTGCGCCTGAAAAGATTAACCTACCAATCGTTGAGGATAAGAATGGCGAGGTTTCATTGCCTGGTGCTGCTGTTGTGAAGATTCAAAATATTGACCACTTTATTCATCTATTGCAAATTGGAGAAGTAAATCGCCATGCATCAAATACAAAGATGAATACAGAATCTTCTCGTAGTCACGCAATTCTTATGGTGCGTATGCCAAAGTCTTTTTCATTATGATCCTTACTATCTTTTAAGTTAACAATGTGCTAGAGAAACTGATTTTAGCGGCTGTTGGTATTGTACTACTCCCTCCTTGGCCTTGTGGGTTCAGGCTTTATTGAAGTTGGGCAGGGGACTTTTTTCCCGCAGCTGTTAGTCTAGGAACTTCTTACTCTCAATGCTTATCTTTTACTCTTTCTTACTCAAAAAGGTTTATTTTAGAAGATCCATACAAGGGAAAGAAGAAAATGACACATCTTTTCAAGGAAAAGACACCAAAATTGGTGATCATTTCATACCTACTGTCCGGAAAAGCAAACTTCTGATTGTTGATCTTGCAGGATCTGAGCGTTTAGACAAATCTGGTATGTTTTATAGATGGATTCCCTTAAACCCAACTCTCTAAATTTGTGCCTGTTATTCTTCACCAATATTAATTTTCCCTTGTGTGCTTATTTTCCTATCGACATCATATCACTATAGGTTGTGGATCATTGTGAAGTTCATCAAAATTCTAATGTTCAGAATGAAATGATAGCATTTATATTTATTATTTTGGTGTCTAAAACATGTATCTTTGGATTTTGTTCCTAGCATGTTAGCTCCAGAATTTATATATCGGTCCCTTATGTTACAGGGAGTGAAGGGCACATGGTTGAGGAGACAAAATTCATCAACCTTTCTCTTAGTTCTCTTGGAAAATGTATAAATGCACTTGCTGAAAACAGTCCTCATATACCAACTAGGGATTCGAAGCTAACGAGATTGCTTCGTGATTCATTTGGAGGTAAGCCTTCTTACCGACCTTTCATTTGTCTTACTTGATGTTCTGATTGTCCAAGAATAAAAGTCCATCTTGTTATTGCATCCAATGCTTGTCATATTGTGATCATACTGGTGCTATGCCATCTCTGGATTTGGCATGTATTCCTTGCTTCAAATCATCCTAACATGCAAATTTTTCCAAGGGCTGATCCTCAGTGCGTATTGTAGTATTTATTTATTTGGTGCATCTGGCATACAATAGAGTTCTTTAGCTTTAGAGCAAGTCAACTAATGGTGATCTGGTTCAACCTTTTTGTATATGCTTCAAATGTTTGAAATTCCTTAACAAGTCTTCTTAGATTATGTATTTAGTAGAAAAAGATTGTACTCTCCGTCCCATTACAAAAGGCACAAAATGGGATTTACACAAAAAATAAGGAAAATGTATAGTGGAGTAAGTGTTGTGAGTGTGAAAAGTGAAGTAGGAGAGAGAAAGTGGGGTAGGGAATAGTAAGTGGATAAATGATGTGAGTATGACAAGTGGGTCCCATGAATAAACAAGTATTAAAAACTTTCCTTTTTGGGACTGTGCCTTTTGTAATGGGACACCAAAATGGGGCTTTTGTGTCTTTTGTAATGGGACACCAATATGGGGCTTTTGTGCCTTTTGTAATGGGACAGAGGGAGTATAGAACAACAAACTATTATGCTCTGTTCGGAATCAAAATGGTACGTATGCTCGAACTTGAAACCAGGAGAACACTCCCTCAAAATTGTGGTCAAAATAATGAAGGCAGCATATTTGATTGAAGCAGAGAAAAGATGAAGTGCATGGAGACTGATAGCAAAAGCATGACTAGGTAGCATAGGCACATCAAACTCATGTTTATATGAGTGGGCATGCAGATCCAAAAAATGTTCTTGGTGTGGCACGACAAATATAAAAGGCTAATATATCATGTGAGTCGGCAGAGAAATGTTTGAAGTTGGAATTCATCAAGAATTATCAAGAGCTGAAAGCGACTCAAAAGGATGTGGTGGGGCTACCCAACACTCAGTAAAGTAGTCAAGCATTGCGGACGGGAGGGGAGAATATATTCCTGTTAGTAGATAAAGGGCAAACCCCGGTGCGCCAAGCGCTCCCCGCCAAGCGGGGGTAGGGAGAGGGAACCATTTGCTAGAGCCTTCCCCTGACAATTGCCAAGAGGCTGTTCGCCAAGGTTCGAACCCGTGACCTTATGTTCACCAAAGGAGCAACTTAACCGTTGCGCCAAGGCTCGCCCGCATTCCTATTAGTTGATATTTGGTGAAAAAGTTCTGAAGGTGCAGACATGGCTGAATAAAAGACCAGAGAAGGAGGAGGTGAATCAGAGCTGGCTAAGGGATGAACATGAAAATCAGATTTTGATGTTTCAACACTACAGCCAATATTAGAGATGAAGTTGGTAGAAGATCTAATAACAGAGAATTGATGCAGGAGGATTCAACGAAAATAGCATCAGATGCAAGGACTAAAGAGATATATACATAGAGAATCAGAAGAACAGAACTTTATGATGCTTAGAACTCCAATTGACAGAAAGAGAGGCCTTTACAGGCAAGTGAAAATTTGTGGATTCTAGAGCACCGAAGAAGGGGATCTGGCAGGGACAGTTTCATAAAGTAGTAGATGTAGTTTGATGGACACAAAAGAAGGAGGCAATAAAGGTGCAAGGAAAAAGCTATTACTAGGTGTCTTGAGAAGGCCATACATTATTTGTATGCTGAACACGGTTTCATCATTAGGCTATCCAGTATTTAATAAAGAGAATCAGAAAACTGCAGTCTCGATCCATAATGGATTCCTTTGGATCAATCGGAGAAGGGGTGTGCGGTTTAGGAACCTATCTCATCAAAACAGTCAACTACAGTATATCTGGAGACATAGAAGTAACCTCAAATAGGAAGTTTTTTCTATAAAAGCTAATATCTATTTGCTTGTATGTTTAATTTGCAAGTCCCTTTGTTTCTAGTGATAGTTGTAAGCCCTTCTCATATAACCTTCTTAGTCTGAAATAACTACAATACTTTGCCCTCTTGAGATCCTTATGTTTCATAACAATTTAATCAAACAGGCTCTGCAAGAACCTCACTTATAATAACGATCGGCCCATCTTCTCGACATCATGCAGAAACCACAAGCACCGTAATGTTTGGACAGAGGGTGAGTTATAAATCATCTAGTTTCAGAATGAATTATCACCAGAAAACTAATTACCATCGCATTGCTTGCTTTTTTCTTTCAGTAGTTCGTAATCAATGATGGTTTAAGTTTCCATTCTAAAACTTTGAACTATTAGGTTGTTTTCTCTTTCCCTCCTAAATTAACAATGTTTCATGCATCAAGCCGCTCTGAATCTTGCTGTGCAGGCCATGAAAGTGGTAAACATGGTAAAGCTGAAAGAAGAATTTGACTATGAAAGCCTATGTCGGAAGCTTGAAAATCAAGTCGACAATCTCACTACAGAATTAGACAGGCAACAAAAGCTGAGGGATACAGACAAGTTTAAACTGGAAAAAAATCTCAGGGAATGTCAAACCTCCTTCTCTGAAGTAGAAAAGAATTTAATTTCAAGGTCGGAGGTACTTTTCTCTCCTTGTGGGTGTTTTGGTTCAAATATTATTTTGCAACATTTTATGTGCACAACACACCTCTGAGGTATCCATATTTTGAGCATGGTCACAGTGGTTTAGTTTCAGAAGTTGAGTTCTGAGGCATTAACTTATTCTTACTGCAGTTTTTAAAGAAGGAGAATACTCGCTTGGGATCGGAGATGAAAGACCTTCTTAAGGAATTGCATCAACTTAAAGATGGTAATGGTCAACTGTGCAGTGAGGTTGAACGCCTAGAAATAAGCTTAATGAATAGCAAGGTACTCATTTGAATCAGAACCTCTCTCTCTCTCTCTCTCTCTCTCTCTCTCTCTCTCTCTCTCTGTCAACTATTTTTTCATACAGACACGTCCTCAGTTCAAACCCTTTGGCGTCTTCTCTTATTTTTCTAATCCAAGTTTTCCTTCTTGTAAAGTTCCCTTTAAGCTCAACTGGTGTTAAATTATTTTATACTCTCTTAACCACTTAAGGTTAAGCCTTTTGATACGTGATATTGGAGTGCAGTTGCTAGAGAAGGAAAATTTCCGTCTTGAATCGGAGATGAAAGATCTACTTAAGGAATTAAACTATCAAAAGGATCAAAACTCATTGATGCATGATGAAGTTGCACGACTGGAAATGGATCTTGTGCACAGCAAGGTATACATCAAGAATATATTTGATACTCCCTCCATTCCATGCCAAGAGTCCCCTTTTGACGTTTGCGGTTGATTAATCTTTGACTGGAAGATTATATAAATTAGCCATAGAAATTTTAATGTAGTTTTTGTGACGAAACTTTATTGCCTAAAGAACATTAAAAATTATATGTCAATATAGGGATGCACGTGGTCACCTAAGGATATTAAAAAAAGCTTGGCTCCTCTGAGCAAAATGAGGGAGTAGCTATATGTTCATGTTCTTTCTAAAATGCCAAAACTTAGCTGAGATTGTCCAAGCCCTTCTCTTCCATTCACCTGATAAAAGATAATCTTATTTTGCTATTATCTTACTGCTGGAGTGCTGGTAACTGATACTATTGACCATGTACCTTTTTGCATTGACCCTGGGATTTGGTCCTGCTGCCATTATTAAGTGAAAACAAGAGAACTTCTGAAGCCCATTAGTAGATTCTAAGTGTATAAAGTTGGCAACCTTCTATCAAAAGTCACGGCAACGTGAACCAATGAGTTTGTCAGTAGTTGAAACTGAAATCAGAAGTCTTAAATGGGTGTTAGGAGTTTATGCAGAGAACAAATTTTCATCTGATGTACACAATAGAAAATATAGATGCTAATGCAAAGTTGAAAGTATCAAGTAGATAAAGTATACTCCCTCCGTCCCAGCCCAGTGTACACTTATTTCCCTTTTGGTCCATCCCAGCCCAGTGTGAACTACCATAAATGGTATGTCCTTTAATATTTTATATTCTCCTTATCCCACCCACTCATTAACTCCACTCATTCTCCACCACACAATTTATTCAACCAACCTACTATTTACTCCACTCATTCCCTCTCTTCATTTTCTACCACACATATTCATTATCTTAATAATATTTCTTAATTGGCGTGCCTTGGTCAATGGTGCACACTTGGGTGGGACGGAGGGAGTACTATTTATTTATGGATCTCCATCTACACTCTGAATGGGCAATAGTAAAACTTGGGTCAATTTCTTACTGTGTAGTTGAATCCATAACTATCTAGAAAGTTTATTCATCCTCCCTACCACACCCCCTAGAGAAACTCTTGTGATGTATTATTTGTTAGTGTGTTGACTTGAGGACTTTATGGTTAAACTGTTTTTATTTCCTTAATTTTATTTTTATTGATTTTCTAAGCAACTGCTAAATGCAATTTTTTTTTTGACTATCATGAGTTTTTGCCTCACAAGCATGAACACCTACATTGTTGTTCTGGATGTTCCAGCAATCCCAGGTTGAAAATTCCACATACCAGAAAGTACTTGCTGAAACCACCCAGATGTATGAGAAGAAAATAACTGAGCTGATGATGCAATTAGATGATGAGCGAGCTGGGTCTAAAAATGCTGAAGAACAACTAGATTTGATGAAAAGGCTACTAAGTGATCAGCAAAAGTCAATGCAGGTATATCTGCAAAACAAAAATCTTTTAGTAATGATATGGTTCATACCTTTTCTTTTCAATCTATCAATGAGTATTGATGAGATTCTTCTTCATCACTTTACTAATGGTTTGTATTTCTGTAGAGCGTTTACTCTAGCAATTAGAACCTAGCGAATTGGTGAATTTATTGTATGCAATCTGCACATTTGCCTTTATACCAATTCCACAGCTCTTTTACAGTGCAACATGGTGGCTCCATTTCTGCTAACAGAAAATTTTGGGGGAAACCTGTTTCTTCATAAGTTATAAAAAGTCTTGTTTTTAAATATATCAACTTGATGTTTTAAAACTTAAACTCACTGTTTTAAAGTGGACTTTTTATAACTTATGGAGAAACAGATTTCCCCTAAAACCTACTCTTCTGCTAATGTTCTTTTAGAAGATGTATGTATGCTGATAAACTTTTTTATTTTTTTAGCAACATCAGATAGACCATTCTACATATCAGGAGGCACTAGCAGAAACCACTCAAATGTATGAGGAGAAAATTGGGGAGTTGCTACAGCAACTGGAGGAGGAGCATGCACGTTACGAAGATTCCAACAAAAGTTAGCTTCAGCAGAGAAGCTTTTACGTGATCATCAAAACTCAGCCCAGGTTAGGATTACTCTTCTTTTATTTCTTTACGAACTAGTGCATTGCTGCATAAGGCTCATTTCAAGTTGTTGGCGCAGTTGCTTATGGGGATGTGGAAGGGTTTGAATTTGAGATCTTACGCTTTGTGAATCCCTTTCCCTACCACTTTCCCCGCAGGGGTATTCTACTAAATGCAAAAAGCTGTTGACATGATCAAGGTTCATTTATGAGCGGCTAGCTCATCACATGTTTGATGAGAATGTTCCAATGCATAGAATGTAGTGGTGTGACGTTTCACTTGGCTGGGTTGTTTTACTTGTCATATACTCCCTCCGTCCCATAACAAGTGAGACCGAAATTGAATGAGGGGATTAAGAAAAAGTAGTATAATATTGAAAGTGGAGGAGGTCTTGTGTGTATGAAAATTAAAGTAGGAGAGAGAAAGTGGGGTAGGGAATAGTTAGTGGATTGGTGTTGTGAGTATGACAAGTGGGTCTTGTTAATAAAAGTTGGCTATTTTGGGTAGTTTCACTTTTTATGGGACAGACCAAAAGGAAAATAAGTCTCACTTGTTATGGGACGGAGGGAGTATCTATTACTCACCATGTCCCAAAATAAATGTCCCTTTTTAATTATTATTATTTTGTTGCAAAAAATAAGGAAATTTGGCCGTTTTAGTACTCCATCCATCCCAATTATAGAGGTGTGTATTTTTATTTTATTTTTGCCATCCCATGGAAGACTGAAGAGTAACTCTCCTTTTTGGGCCATCGTTTTTCTGACAAATTGACTATACTAACCTTTATTTTCTGTCTAGTTTAAATCATATACTGCCTCTTAGTTTGAATTCAAATGTTTTGAGGGGTCATTTTAGAAAATTAATCAACTGTCAACCTACTTGTCTTAAGTTTTGTATTTGGTCACTTGTAACTCTTCACTTGGGATGGAGGGAGTAATACATTTACATGAATGCCTTGGCGTTCATACTGTGTATTGTAAGTATAAACTGGGACATGATCAAAAGAAAAGTGAAAGTAGTGACTTCATAGAAAAGGAAACACTCATTTTTGGGGGAAAAGGTTTTAAGAAGGGACACCTATTTTGTGATGGACGGAATAATTTTTATCTATGCAGGATTAAACTGCCAATAGCTAATTAAAATGCTTTCAGTTTGGTTATCAGTCAAAGTTTTAAGCGCTTCCATAGGTTTTGTTGCAATGTTAATCACCTTCTCTATCTAAGATCATATATTCTTCCACATTAAGCTGTTCTTTTCTCTTTCCTCTCTCTCCTAACAGATTGAAGGACAGCAGGAGATTGATGTACTTCAGCTGAAATTACAAGAAATTTCTAAGCTTCATCAAACGACTTTTGATGAACTTCAATCACTGAAATTAGAATACAATGATGTATTATCGGAGAAGGTTTCTTTAAGTTGTTATCTTCTTGGCTAATAGCTTCCCTTAGATCATAAAATCTTATCATATGTTTTCCTCCTAACATGGAATAATGTTTAGGCTAGACAAAAAGACAAACTTCATGCTGTGAGAGAAACCCTTTTAGTTGAAGAAAAACGAAGGAAAGCTGTTGAAAATGAGCTTGTTAATTTAAAGAAAGCTGTGCCTGAAAGTGAAGATAACTTTGAGGTATGCATCTTCATAAGCTTGATTCACTAGAAACACTATTGATATCCACACGATTTACATTCTGAAGTTTATCAGGATAAGAGATCATATATGAAAGAAAATATGGCTAGAGGATCTTCTACAGTTGGTACACCATTAGGTCTTCATAATTCAAATCAATCAAGGGACACGATTCACACGAACTCTTTCCAGCGAACAACTATAGCAAAGATATGTGAAGAAGGTAAGATTTTGAAAGTCTTAATTTCATCCACATCCTTATTTCCTCAAGGTAGTAATTTATGATATTTTGCTTCTTGGATCCAGTTGGGCTTCAAAAGATCCTGGCATTGTTAACATCTGGTGATTTGGATGTACAAACTCATGCTGTGAAGGTTGTAGCTAATCTAGCTGCTGAAGGTACGTGGCAGATAGCTTCTTTAGATTTTAAAAGTGTCTTTTCTTGCTTCTGTGCATGGCAGCTGATTGGTGCGACTTGGTGGTCTAGTGAAACATTCTGTAAATGTATTCTAGTACATAAAAGGCACAAAATTATGCTGGTTTGACAATAATGGATTATTCTTATAATTATATGCCTCTTTTTAAATATTTTTCTTTCTTACAGATATCAATCAGGAGAAGATTGTGGAGGAAGGAGGTCTAGATGCACTGCTTATGCTATTGCGTTCATCTCAGAATACAACTATACTTAGGGTCGCTTCTGGAGCCATTGCAAATCTGGCTATGAATGGTACACTTAATTTTCCACCTTCCTTGTGTTTATCTGCGCTACATGCGAGTGATGAAATGTTGGTGGTGAAACTCTCCCAATTCTCTCGTGCATCTAAGGGCATACCAGTTTCAATGAAACAAAGTTCCAATACTAAGCTTCAAACCCATTTCCACAATATTTCATAACTTGGACAGTGTTGTATGCCTAGAGTTAGGTTTCAATTTACTTGTTTTATGTCATTGCATGGCACAAACGTAGCATAAACAGCCAATATCTTAAGCATCAACAAGAAACTCATATCCTGTTCCATTGGTCAGTAAAACTATGTTAATGTAAACTACAATGCATGCGTGGGACTCTTGAGGCCATTAGGGCAGGGAGACATTTCTGGTAGAACTCCTTTTTTTTACATGTTGATGCTGAATTACTGAGACATGCTCCAATCTGAGGGAGTAGCTTGAGCCTTGCTCCTGAAATAAGCTGGCGTCAATTTTCCAGGTGTTGTTCGGAGTCAAGGTGCTTGTTTCAATGTGAGAAATCACCTCCATAGGATTACCTTGAAAACATGGTCCATAGCGCATTCCGCCTCACATGAGGGACAGGTGCTATGCCCTTCACGTTGGTGTCCAGAAAATAAGGAAGTCCTGATGTGTATTCCAAAATTCTTGGATGCCTAGAACTGTCTGTCATCAAGGTAGTGAAGAGTCCTTGATGCATTTGGATTCAGAGTCATTTATCCTCCCCCATTGATCTCCTAATGGGCTTTGGGTTGCCAAGCTCCTATATAAGGCATTGATTCTGTTGGTCTGTGTTTGCCCTGTGATATCAAGTACTTGCCTAAAGGGTACAGCTTCCTAGGTATGAAAATCTTTTGTGAATGACCAAATTATTTTCAAATTTGCTCTTGATCAAATTATTTTCAAATTTGCTCTTGATCAAGAGCAAATTTGAAAAAAAAAATTGGTCATTCATTTTGGGATGGAGGGAGGACCTTCTTGAAACTGAACTTTCCAGGATTTAAGAATAGTTATCAACCTACCAGCTTATCTAAAGGCTTAAGTTGTCACTTGTGATAGAGAGCCCAATCGCCCAACAGCGTATATCAAGCCTAATATTCACAAAGGAATATAACTGAATTAGCTAACTTCAAATTTACGAGTAAAATGTTCATTTTTATACCATACTCCCTCCGTCCATTGATATGTGCACAAATATGAGAGTGCACGGGAATAAGAAGAAATGTTATAAGAGTAGGTGTTGTGAGTGGGCAGGAGAGAGAAAGTGGGGTATGAAATAGTAATTGGAAAGTTGTTGTGAGTATGACAAGTGGGTCCAATTAATAAAAAAAGTATTATAAAATTTCCAATTTGGGAAAGTGGGACTTATCAATGGGACGCCCAAAAGGGGAGTTTGTGCACATATCAATGGGACGGAGGGAGTATATGCTTATTCTTTGATACTTCTACATCTTTCCAGGCCACTAAGTTTGTGCATTGTCAGGTGCTTCCCTGATATGAATTTCCAGATGGTTTACAGGATTAAAAGATTAACATAAGCCCTCTAGTTTATGGTTCAATGTACCAAAAACTCGTGCTATGATTTATTTCTCTGGCTCACTTGTCTTTTGTCCCCATCACATTGAGCCAGGTACAGTGATTCAGGAACTAAGCTAACTTCGATTTCATGTTTCACTCATTCTCCCCGAATTATCTAACTTGTGTAACTTCTGGTCAGATCTTTAGATGGGATTCTACTGTGGTGACACCGAATATGTATTTTTATTTTTATCTCAATGAAAATACAATGCACAAAAAAGACATACAATTCCGATGATATTTCTTTACATATCACGCTTGAACAATTTCTGAAGGATTTACTTTTTTTCTTCTTTTGTTAGAAATTAATCAAGGGTTAATCATGAGTAAAGGAGGTGCCCATCTATTAGCAAATACAGCATCAAAAACAGAAGATTCACAGACTCTTCGAATGGTCGCGGGAGCAATTGCAAATCTATGCGGAAATGGTATATGCTCAAATCAACAGTTATTGTGGGGCCTCCCCACCCCGGGACCTATAAAATCGTGCCCCAGCTGGAGGGTCCCCAAACCAACTCCTAAAAATTTTAAAACTTTTTGTTTAAATAATTGAAAAATTGAATAAACTTTTGAAACCCAAACTATAACATGTTTTAATTTACAACAATACAACTGAAAATATTCATAAATCGTTATACACAACTTTTCCTCAAAATAATAACAATCACACCTTATTCCCAACTCCCAACACTAACCATACCCGGTCAACCCAAAGACGGTCCAAACTCCTTTTCGGCCTCACCGGTCTGGTCTACCTGTCTCAGCTGAATCTAAAAAAATTAAAGGGAGACGGGGTGAGAAAGAATCTCAGTAAGTTATTATGCATGCAGCAATATGCCATATAAGATGCAACACGTAAGCAAGTTGTTCCACATCATATTTGAAATACTGTAAACACATTACATTACCTGATCTTACCTTTTCCCGTCTGAACAATAAGTCGTACTACGTGGGTATGGGCATACATCCTCATGGGAACCCATCCTCTATATATGTGAACGGCTTAGGCCTATTCACGCCTTACAAGACCCATTTTTCAGGGAACCATGTAAGGTATCAGTATCCTATGAACTGCTTAGGCATATCCATAGCTGAGCCCCCAATGTGGCCGCGGTAGGGGAGGAGGTCACAGGTATAATGTAATCCGAGCACCTTATGGAACAATTTCTCATAAGTGATCGTATTCCATTATACCCCCAAATCAGCTGATATAAAACATAATCATAATCACATTCAAGCACATAACAGTTACTTGAATTTAATCCACACATAGGGATAACCGTATATAACATGGTACGACTACTCATGTTTAACAACATATACAACATGGTACAATTACTCATGTTTAACAACATATACAACATGGTACAATTACTCATGTTTAACAACATATACAACATGGTACAATTACTCATGTTTAACAACATATACAACATGGTACAATTACTCATGTTTAACAACATATACAACATGGTACAATTACTCATGTTTAAATCTCAATTAGTGTAACATATATATAAACACTAATGAGTCAATATAATCCACGTATGGCATGTATGCTCATAAACAATACAATGATGACGTGCAACAAATATTTCACGCACCAACTTAACATATAACCATTTCCAAAGTAATCACGCAGGGTATAACAACATACAAGTACTCTACGCGTTCACAATATCACATTTCACGACTTCCTTTTCAAATTCCATAATCAAATACTAAGTTTCTATAAACTTTGGCTCTCAAACCACATTGACTTTCAACCCGGTTCAACGCGATATTTAGACTACTTTCCCCCAATTTCATTTTAACTACGTAACCTCATCATGTAGCTAAAGTGTTCTAATTCATCCTATGCTGAAGAGGGTTCGATCTTGTTCTAAGTGAATAGGTTTCTAAGATTTAAAAGTTAATTCAGAGTTTCTGATGCAGGGCACGACTCGTGCCCCTTGGCACGACTCGTGCCTTTTCTCCCCACTTTACTCAGAACGACTTGGACCATTGTTCACGACTCGTGTTCACGAGTGGCACAAGGGCACGACTCGTGCTCCTTGGCACGACTCGTGCCAAGACCAAAATCAGACACCAGATTGCAGACATCAGTAACTGTTTCCACCAAGTCCCATTTTCTCACCTTACTCTGTTTTTCCAAGACCAATAACACTTCCAATCAAACCAAAACTAGTTCATATACCAATTTTAACACATCAACACAATCAAATCATGCCATAGAACATCTATACACCCTCTAACATACCACTAATGCACTATTTCATTACCCTTTTTCAAGTTCTTCTCCCAAACCTTCTCTAACCACTTCCAAGCCAAGCAATTTAGAAAATCAGTTCCAAATAATATTAAAAACACATTGTAGCACCATTCAGTTCCCTTCACTAAGCCATGACAACATACCAAAACATTCCATATACCATTTTAACTTTCAAGTCACGATCCTATTCCATGCAACTAGACCAACTTCACTATATATATTGAAACTAAACTATACCTTCCCCATACCATATAATATATATATATATATATATATATATATATATATATTTAACCACCATATTATTTTCATTCCAATTACCCCAACACTATTTATCCAACCTTAACTAACTTTATTATAAGTTTTCAATTCAATGCCCCAATTGTCCTCCATATCATATCACCATTTTATACCTTCTTTCCTACTTACTTTCAATTCCATCTCAAAAGTCAATCAATTTATCAATTTCATCAATAATCATTTCTAGGGAATAACAACATCATATAATAAACCCCCAAACAATAACACATACTTCATTTTACTCATCCCAAAACATTATGCCCAATTAAAGTAACCAATTTCCACCAACATAATGTCACCCATAATTATTCATAAAGCCAAGAGACAAACCCCTAATTCACAAAACATTTATATAAACAATGTATTTCTTGATTAGAAGTCATATCATTTTAACCTCAATTTACTCCTATTGTTCACCTTAACAATAATACAATCTATACTCCTTCAAAACCCATTCAATAATCCATCTTCTTTGATTTTATTCCTCAACCCAAATAATTTCCGAAATTTATCAAAAGCCAAACATATATTGATCCCAGAATATCAAATATTATTTAAAACACGTAATATCATCATTTCTCGTAGTATGAACAATTATTCGAAAGAAATCATAATAACTTACTTAAAAATATGTCGAAACGGAAATACGATCTGATCGGCTCTAAACGTTCTCCTCGCCTTCTGATCGCTCATGCAGTCGGATCGTCAATCGGACTAACGGTTGATTTTATAGAATTTTTGGAAAATATTTGGGGACGGAGGAAGTATTTCTTTCTCTCAAATCTCTCGTACACTCTCTCTCTCTTTCTCTTTGGACTTATCCGCATGGAGGAGGAGAAAAGGATTTATATATAATTCAAATTTTCACTTTAGTCCTCCAAGATTCAAGTTATAGCAATTAACTACTTCAACTTTCACTTTTGACACCTAAGTCTCTCTATATTTTGTAAAGCTTTTTAATTAATATTTTCAATATTATTACTTTACTACAAAATTCCTTTTTATTCCATTTAGACATTAAGTAATTAAAATTTATTTAATAACACACCTAAAATATCACACAATTTATTAACATACTAAAATGTCAAATAATTTATTATTAAAATATTAAAACTAACATATAAAAATCCTACTTATTGAAAAATGTAACCAATAAAATGCTACGGTCCCACTCCAAGTGCCCAACACATGAGTAAAACGGTGCCTAGGTTTCGGGTCGTGACATTCACTCTCCCTTAAAGAAAATTCGTCCCGAATTTTTAAACACACTTACCTGACTATTGAAATAACCACATATAACTCTCACGCCTCTCGGATTCCCGACACCCAAGTGACTTCTTTACTAACATGATTCTTCCACTACACTTTCACAACTCGAATATTCTAGGTTTCCATTTCCGGATTTGATTCTATCACCACTCAATGGTTCTTCCACATAAGTTAGACCAACACGAATAGCCTTGATCGAAAAACTCAACGCAAGGAAATGGTTATAAGGACTCTTCTCCCATGCAATGCTGCATCCGACGTCACTTCAACACTGGACTGCTTACTGTTGATATACACACTTCAACTAAGGTTACTCGAACTTCTCAAAATAAATAAAAATCCATCGAATGCCCCATAACACATTCTCGAGAGTCTGGATGGTTCTCTCTGACTGAACAATCCATCGGAAAATGTACGCAAAACTGAACGCATCTGGAACCCAAAGTCTCGTACCCGGTCTTCCACAACCGCAATATGAATCTCGAATCTCGGTCTGATATAATGTAGTGACTAATATTCCATAGAATCGATCAATCCTCTCGCCATTATGTTAACTTCCTTTCAGTAGTTTATTCCTCTTGGTATAATTGAGCCGACTTTGATAAATATATCCACTATGCTTCTAACGCGTCCATTCCTTTGATGTCTAGGGGAGTCTTGTTATAAAATCTATCAAAATGTCCTCTTATCCTTCTTCTTCTAACCATTCTTCCGTGCTTGGTACATCTTCCAACGTCTTGAATGCATCGCAACTATCGATTTATGGTTTTCCCCTAAAATGGATCTTTTATCCTCTTGTAAATATGGTACATCAATTATGTCGTTGAAGGTTAATATTCCATCATTATTCAATACACTATCTTTGGTTCTTCCATCTTGAAATGTCAGATACTCTCTCGATTCAGAACATTGGTTGAACTTCCATAAGATCTTCATTCCAAGTAGGTGTAGCTCGAACATTCGCAATTCACATCTCTTTTTGCAACTCACGTGATAGCAATTCTAATAAGAAAGCCCTTTCAGATAATCACGTCTGCAATCACAGTAGCCTCCTCAGATGTTGTGTAATATCGCAAATAAGTCTTTTAATAACTTCAACAATTTCTCCACCTGTTTGTTCAATCCCCTTTGATACATGATACTTCAACTCTTATGATTCGTACAAATCTCAAATTTTAACTTCATGCAAAGGATATTTCCACTTAGGTAACGCAAAATAGTTGTAATCCCTTCCATGCTTCCGCTGCGCCACTCTGATTCCCTCGAAGCATAAGCTATTGTCTTCCCAGCCTGAATAAAGCGCAACCCAAATCTTTCTTTTGACGCGCACATGACAATTACAAATTCACATCCATCAAGTAGGGTAAAGGTCAAAACATTAGTCAATCCATCTTCCATTATGCAAAGTTGATTTCACGCTTTAACGTTTCACATAAATGATACCTCCTTCGGAAGCAATTGAATCACTGGTGTTACAATTCTTGAAAATCCATCAATACTCTTTTAATAATAACCTGTCAATCCCAGAAAACAACGGAGTTCTAACTCTGCCGAAGGTTGTTCCATTTGATCAAGGCCTCAATCCTCGAAAAATTTAATACAATATCTCCTCGAGTCATACTCACTCTTACTGAATTTCACCAACATTTGATCCTCCAGTAACATAGATAACCTAACTTGCAGTTGATTTTCAAAATCTTCCCACGACTCTGGACATACAAAGATAGCATTCATCGAGCTGACCACCAAAATACCAAAATCAGGTTTTAATACTCTACTCATCATATTTACGATACAACCAATGCCTTTCTATGAGGGTTTTGGATATGGACAATAATCCTGACATCAAATCAATACGGAATTCTACCGCACTAACTGGCGACATGAACTACTCTGATGAAAACACTTTACCAATTCATTTACCAACATTACATAAGATATTCCAGGTGGCCTTTACTCACTTCTAATACATAACCCCCTTTTAACCCTCATAATTTTTAAACTATACTTATTGACATTTAATGCATATATGACATAAATATCAATTACTAACTTATCCGTCTCAATTAAACACAGAGGTAATTCAACCATAGATAAGGAGACTCGCTTCTTGCGACAGTCCTCCCCAAGCACAACAACTTCTTAACCAATTCAGGTCAAGTATAACAGTATATCACGGATTGGTATATCTATCACATCCACTGGCAATACATGCCCACATAATCACATCATAACCATGATAATCAAGTATGATTCGAGGTACTCTCCCATAGGAGTAGATACCTCTAGTACATAAGGCAACTCTGAAGCAATTTATGCAAATAAAAGCAGAATTACAATGCCACATAATAATGAGGTGAACGGGGATTCATACAAGTATTGCCCCTACTTCCTGAGACAGGTAACACACTTCTAATGACAGCGGAGGAATCTATCTCTCCATATTATCCACATTTCCTTAATCCCTTGGGGTCATTACTATTTTCTGCCATTGAACAAATTCCTGCACTAAACACTCGTCGTCAGTTATCACACACTCCCCCTTAAGACTAGACTTCTACCCTTGACTTCTAACCTTAGCTCTGATACCAACTGTGGGGCCTCCCCACCCCGGGACCTATAAAATCGTGCCCCAGCTGGAGGGTCCCCAAACCAACTTCTAAAAATTTTAAAACTTTTTGTTTAAATAATTGAAAAATTGAATAAACTTTTGAAACCCAAACTATAACATGTTTTAATTTACAACAATACAACTGAAAATATTCATAAATCGTTATACACAACTTTTCCTCAAAATAATAACAATCACACCTTATTCCCAACTCCCAACACTAACCATACCCGGTCAACCCAAAGACGGTCCAAACTCCTTTTCGGCCTCACCGGTCTGGTCTACCTGTCTCAGCTGAATCTAAAAAAATTAAAGGGAGACGGGGTGAGAAAGAATCTCAGTAAGTTATTATGCATGCAGCAATATGCCATATAAGATGCAACACGTAAGCAAGTTGTTCCACATCATATTTGAAATACTGTAAACACATTACATTACCTGATCTTACCTTTTCCCGTCTGAACAATAAGTCGTACTACGTGGGTATGGGCATACATCCTCATGGGAACCCATCCTCTATATGTGAACGGCTTAGGCCTATTCACGCCTTACAAGACCCATTTTTCGGGAACCATGTAAGGTATCGGTATCCTATGAACCGCTAGGCATATCCATAGTAATCGAGCCCCAAACCGTGGCCACGTAGGGGAGGAGGTCACGGGTATAATGTAATCCGAGCACCTTATGGAACAATTTCTCATAAGTGATCGTATTCCATTATACCCCCAAATCGGTGATATAAAACATAATCATAATCACATTCAAGCACATAACAGTTACTTGAATTTAATCCACACATAGGGATAACCGTATATAACATGGTACGACTACTCATGTTTAACAACATATACAACATGGTACAATTACTCATGTTTAACAACATATACAACATGGTACAATTACTCATGTTTAACAACATATACAACATGGTACAATTACTCATGTTTAACAACATATACAACATGGTACAATTACTCATGTTTAACAACATATACAACATGGTACAATTACTCATGTTTAAATCTCAATTAGTGTAACATATATATAAACACTAATGAGTCAATATAATCCACGTATGGCATGTATGCTCATAAACAATACAATGATGACGTGCAACAAATATTTCACGCACCAACTTAACATATAACCATTTCCAAAGTAATCACGCAGGGTATAACAACATACAAGTACTCTACGCGTTCACAATATCACATTTCACGACTTCCTTTTCAAATTCCATAATCAAATACTAAGTTTCTATAAACTTTGGCTCTCAAACCACATTGACTTTCAACCCGGTTCAACGCGATATTTAGACTACTTTCCCCCAATTTCATTTTAACTACGTAACCTCATCATGTAGCTAAAGTGTTCTAATTCATCCTATCTTTGAAGAGGGTTCGATCTTGTTCTAAGTGAATAGGTTTCTAAGATTTAAAAGTTAATTCGTAGTTTTCGATGCAGGCACGACTCGTGCCCCTTGGCACGACTCGTGCCTTTTCTCCCCACTTTACTCAGAACGACTTGGACCATTGTTCACGACTCGTGTTCACGAGTGGCACAAGGGCACGACTCGTGCTCCTTGGCACGACTCGTGCCAAGACCAAAATCGACACCGCATTGCACATCGATGCTTGTTTCCACCAAGTCCCATTTTCTCACCTTACTGCTGTTTTCCAAGACCCAATAACACTTCCAATCAAACCAAAACTAGTTCATATACCAATTTTAACACATCAACACAATCAAATCATGCCATAGAACATCTATACACCCTCTAACATACCACTAATGCACTATTTCATTACCCTTTTTCAAGTTCTTCTCCCAAACCTTCTCTAACCACTTCCAAGCCAAGCAATTTAGAAAATCAGTTCCAAATAATATTAAAAACACATTGTAGCACCATTCAGTTCCCTTCACTAAGCCATGACAACATACCAAAACATTCCATATACCATTTTAACTTTCAAGTCACGATCCTATTCCATGCAACTAGACCAACTTCACTATATATATTGAAACTAAACTATACCTTCCCCATACCATATAATATATATATATATATATATATATAAAGATATATATTTAACCACCATATTATTTTCATTCCAATTACCCCAACACTATTTATCCAACCTTAACTAACTTTATTATAAGTTTTCAATTCAATGCCCCAATTGTCCTCCATATCATATCACCATTTTATACCTTCTTTCCTACTTACTTTCAATTCCATCTCAAAAGTCAATCAATTTATCAATTTCATCAATAATCATTTCTAGGGAATAACAACATCATATAATAAACCCCAAACAATAACACATACTTCATTTTACTCATCCCAAAACATTATGCCCAATTAAAGTAACCAATTTCCACCAACATAATGTCACCCATAATTATTCATAAAGCCAAGAGACAAACCCCTAATTCACAAAACATTTATATAAACAATGTATTTACTGATTAGAAGTCATATCATTTTAACCTCAATTTACTCCTATTGTTCACCTTAACAATAATACAATCTATACTCCTTCAAAACCCATTCAATAATCCATCTTCTTTGATTTTATTCCTACAACCCAAATAATTTCCGAAATTTATCAAAAGCCAAACATATATTGATCCCAGAATATCAAATATTATTTAAAACACGTAATATCATCATTTCTCGTAGTATGAACAATTATTCGAAAGAAATCATAATAACTTACTTAAAAATATGTCGAAACGGAAATACGATCTGATCGGCTCTAAACGTTCTCCTCGCCTTCCTGATCGCTCCGCCGCAGTCGGATCGTCAATCGGACTAACGGTTGATTTTATAGAATTTTTGGAAAATATTTGGGGACGGAGGAAGTATTTCTTTCTCTCAAATCTCTCGTACACTCTCTCTCTCTTTCTCTTTGGACTTATCCGCATGGAGGAGGAGAAAAGGATTTATATATAATTCAAATTTTCACTTTAGTCCTCCAAGATTCAAGTTATAGCAATTAACTACTTCAACTTTCACTTTTGACACCTAAGTCTCTCTATATTTTGTAAAGCTTTTTAATTAATATTTTCAATATTATTACTTTACTACAAAATTCCTTTTTATTCCATTTAGACATTAAGTAATTAAAATTTATTTAATAACACACCTAAAATATCACACAATTTATTAACATACTAAAATGTCAAATAATTTATTATTAAAATATTAAAACTAACATATAAAAATCCTACTTATTGAAAAATGTAACCAATAAAATGCTACGGTCCCACTCCAAGTGCCCAACACATGAGTAAAACGGTGCCTAGGTTTCGGGTCGTGACAGTTATACCTTGACTCATATTACCCGTCATGCATTTTGTCTCCCAAAAGCTTCAATTCCATTACTTTATCCTAAAAACTAACAAATTTTAATCACTAAATTCAATAAAGTATGAAGTAGAACAAGAAATCAGATCATTGTCTATCGTGTTATTAACATTATAAACAATCTTAGGAATGGCTAGAACTGAAAACGGTGATGTTATCTTTTCTCATTTCAACAGAGAAGTTACACTTGAGGCTGAGTGAGGAAGGGGGCATCCGAGCACTCTTAGGAATGGTTAGATTTGGAAACGGTGATGTTATTGCTCAGGTTGCCAGAGGAATTGCTAATTTTGCTAAATGTGAATCTCGGGCAATAACTCAAGGTTCTTGAAGTTTTTTTTTTCTTCAGAATTTTCATTTAGATATCAATGATCTACTCCAACCTTGACCTTAAATAGTTTAACCTATTGCAGGACACAGGAGAGGCCGTTCCCTTTTAATTGACGATGGGGTACTTACCTGGCTGCTTTCAAACTGTAATACTGCTTCAGTTTCGACTCGGCGTCACATCGAGCTTGCGCTTTGTCACTTGGCACAAAATGGTACTCCCTCCGCCCCAAAATAAGTGTTGCATTTGACTTGTCATTGTTCTTAAGAAATGCGCTTTACTTGATTGTATATTGCTTTTACCATGGTAAAATTGCACTAAAGATGTTTCCTTATTTAGAAATGTGACATTTATTTTGAGACGGAAAAAAAAAGTGTGACATTTATTATGGGAGGGAGTAATATTTGTGAAACGGATTGCATGTGTGTGCTAATACTAGGAATCCATTCTATCTCTAGATGTATGAATGATATTCTCAATGCCTGGGTTAAATATCTCAGTTCTCACTAATATCACATCTCTGTGTCATCTTCTTTTAAATTTCTTCTTAACTTTCACCTTTTTTCAATTATTTACTTTTACTTTTTTTGTTTTTTTATCGAAATTTTTCTTCTCAGCTATTTTTTCTTATAAATTACTTCTTTTCTTTTGGTGTGGGGGGACGATTACATATGGTGATTCATGTTGCTCGGTGCAGATAAGTGACAGAACCTCAAATTTTAATGTAATCACAAACCAATTAATCTAAGTCAATTTACTTCTTCTCACTGCTTAGTGGCGGACCTAACTATATGGGTGCAAGTGCGCCCATTTAATCCAATAATTTGTCTAGTCCAGTGGGTAAAATGCTAGGTTATTATGATCGTGGGTTTGAGTCTCACAACTAGTATTTTTTCACAATTTATGTTTTGAAGCTTTAAAGTGTAATTTGTACACCCAAGTAAAACGTTCTGGGTCTCGTCACATTTCAAGCTAGAGCTTGTTGGTGTCTTATCCAAAATGTAATGCTGCAGAAAGTTGCTAATTAAAATTTTATTTTTTATTCTAATCTTAGCAAGACTTTTATATTGCATAATTTATCTACCCGCCTTGTGCAGATAACAACACCCGGGATTTCATAACCAGTGGAGGAGCAAAAGAACTAGCCCGAATATCAATTGAATCCAGCAGAGAAGATATTCGGGACTTGGCAAAGAAGATACTGAAACTGAACCGAACATTTCAAGCCGAGGGGTATGTAGATCAAAGCTAGACCTTCGGACTTTACCTGTTACCACACATCCGGTTAAGGCTACCCACTTCGGTGGATCTATAACCCAATTTTTTACCTTATTTCTCCTCTCTTTTTCCGGGGTCTGGGGTTGTTCTTGGCCTGTGTTGGACGTGAGGGCGCTTGAAAATGTACCCAAAAAAGAACTCTTTTATCATATCAAACAGACCATTAGATTTTGGATTGCAACATTCATTTGCTTGCCATATATGACACCTACCAATGACCCCATGCAGCCATCTATGTTCAGTATTTATTTAGTTACAAAATACAGTATGATAATTACTCCTTTAATTTTCTTGTGTTGTTGTAAAAATGTATTAGGCAGTGAACTAATATATATTAACTTTTATTAATTTTAATGTAATATAGTTTGAATTTCTTGAGGAGAATTTTAATTTGCAAGTTATTACTAATATATTGACAGTGGGGACTATTCTACATTCTATTTTCAAACATGATTACTTACTACTTCCCCTTTACCATAGTAAATGTTGTATTTAAAGGGGCGGGGTAAATGGTTTGAGCTAGAGGATGGAGAGAGATTGGTGGTGCGGTGGTAGTCACGGTTGGGTGAAGGACGGGGTTGGGTGGTGGAGGCAGTGATGGCGAGAGGGGTGGTGGTGGCGGATTGGTTGGGTTGGGCAGCGTTTGGAATGGTGGAGGAAGCTCCGGCCATTGCCATGGTGGGGTGGGGCTGCCGAAAATAGGGAGGAGTTTTTGGGGTTTTGGGTTTTGAATCTTACAGCTCTGATACCATGTTAGATTTTGGAAAAACTCAACTTTTGTATTCACAATCAATCAATATATAGTTACAATGGGAGAGTTCTATTCTAATACAATAGGATTGTGAGATCTGATTTATACAAAGAAAATAAGGTTTCCTAATCTATTTATGTGAGCACCCCAACCCGGGATCTAACACGTCTCCCGAGCTAAGGGAGCTCAAACCAAGACAATCCATCTAGATTTTTAAAACATTTATTTGCCTTTAAAGGAAAACTACTTTTCAAACTTCCAAGTAAGAATTAATTAATAATATCTCTACTAAAAGGAGATCCAACTACAACTTTAACAATCTGAAATCTGATTAATTACACAAAACCCTGAATAACATTGTTTAATAAAAGTGTTTTCCAAACAAATTACAAAAGAGGAATACTTAATAAATACTCCTAAACAACCCACTCCTATACTTAACTTGTCAAGCCCCAAAAGCAAAAGTCCACAATGAAATCCCCGCCTCACCGTTCGGGTCACCCGTCTCGGAATCTAAAACAAGAAAGGGAGAGGGGTGAGAATAAATCTCAATGAGCTATTATGATATGCAGCAAGATGCCATACAAGATGCAACATGTAGCATGGCAACACTTAACACATTAGGAAAGCGGTAAACACCTTACGTTACCTCATTTTACCTTTTCCCGTCTGAACAATAAGTCGTACAACGTGGGAGTAAAACTCCACTCTTTGGTGAATTGCCTCCAGCACATTCACCTCTTATAGGACTCATACCCCGTAGATCCATATAAGAAAAGATATCTATGATATAGAGTATCCAACCATAACATCGTCCCTCCTTACAACGGTTGCAAATGTAACCGTAAAGGCTACTTATCACTCGGTGCACGGTCGTTAGCACGGCCCCACCCCGTGGCCACAGAGTGGGGAAGGGTCACCGGTATGATGTACCTTCAATCACTTATTGAACAAATCAATAATTGATTGGCATCCATCATACCCACCCGAACATAATACGCTCAAGCACATGATAGTTACTTGAGATAAATCCACAAAACGGGATAAACAATATAGCGACATGGTAAAATATACTCATGTTCAACCAACATCATAATGCAACATTTAAGTAATACACTATGCATAATATTACCAATGAATATGAGTTCACTTAAGGTAACAAGATAACCACATAATCCATACCAGAACAATGAAATCAACATGTCAAGAAATCCACAACCGGGATACAATACTAGCAATAAACCAGAGAATCCACAACGGGAATACGACACAACCATATACCAAATAATCCACAATTGGGATAATCATACTACAGTGATACATATACATTTAGCACAATAGTGCGGCCTATGGTTTTAAACATAATCCAAGCTAACCACCAAGGATATGGGCAAGTAAGGTCTCCAAATAACAAGAACCAAATCCTACGAAGTCATTACTCAACCTTGAATAATCTTAATGAAAGTGCAAGACCTACTTCCCAAGTTTGGACTACTTCCGAATAATATTTAACTACTCCTAATATTCCATTTTTGACCAAATAAAAGGTCATGGCCAAGTCAAGGTATCCTACTCTAACCTAGGTTAAAGAGGATAAATTCGTATCCGGGTTGCTTAAGTTCCACTAATTTATATCGGGTGGGAGTCACTAATTATGAGTGGCCAAACAAACCTGTTAATGATCCTAGTTCAATTTAAGAAAGGTTGGTTCAGGGTCATGGGCGACCGCCCATACCACTTGGGCGACCGCCCAGTGGGTTTCCAAAGAGTTTAAATGTTCCCGCCAACATGGGCGACCGCCCACCACTTGGGCGACCGCCCAAGTGGGGTTTCAAGCCTTATAAAATCACCGCCCGATGGGCGGCCGCTCAGCCCCACGGGCGACCGCCCATGCCTCTTTCCACCCCAAAATGATTTTCACCCAATTGAAGCCTAAGTTTCAAATCTTTCTAACCAAGCTTAGTTCAAGCACACCAAATGATACTTCAATCTTATTAAGTCCCAAACAAACATGTAAATTCCAAAACCAAAATAACCCTAGATTATTGACCACTACCATTTCTACCCATTTCACCATTTCAATAAATTCTAACTTTCCAAATCAAATTCCACCCATTCCTTTAAGTCTAAATCAACTCCCATAAACCACAATATCTTTATTTTTAAGTCATTAACCCATTTCCTAACTCCAAGAAGGTTTCTAAAACATATAACATCAATCACAACACCAAGAACAACAATAGATAATTCATGAGCACATAGATGGAAGGAGGTCATAACAACTCACCTTAGGATTTGTAATGGGAGGTTGATCTTTCTCACTTGATGGATTCTCCTAGATAATCCAACTTCAAAGCTACCCTTAAACTTGGATTTGATGGAGGAAGAGCTTGGCTTCAAGGAGAAGAGGTGAGGCTTCCATGGAGCTCTCAAGGTTTTCTCTAGAGGAAGAAGCAAGAATGAAGGAGAAGGAATGAGTGTGAGGAGGATAATGGAGAGGGGGGAGGGGCCGGTCAAGAGGGAGAATGGGGGAGGGGGACACTTGGCAATAGTTGGAATGAAGAGGGAATTGGCCCCCCTCTTCTAAATAAAACAAGCCTCCCCAACCAAAATAAAATAAATTGACTCCTTTAATAATTAAAGACTTCCCACATTAAATTTAAACCTTCATTTCTAATTTATTATCCCCCACACATTTTAACTTCATCTTACACTTTATTTATTTTCCATTTTTATTTTCCCCCAAGATGCTTTATTTAATTTCTCTAGCAAAATCCTAAGATTCTAAAAATTATTTCCCAAACATCTTATCTTAAAATACGAATTTAAAGACATAAATAAACACATAAAGTTAACATAAATATTAAATGCACATTTTATGATATTTAAAATTAGTGCCTAGGGTTCAGTCGTTACACTCACTCCCCCTTAAAGAAAATTCGTCCCGAATTTGATTGTCACCTACCCTACGGTTCAAAAGGTAAAGGTTATCTTCCACACATTTTAACTTAATATTCTCTATTAGACTTTTCAAGGCAAGATTCTATTATACATTCTCACAACCCGAGTACTCTAGGACTTCACTTCCCAATTAGTCTCTTCACTTCTATGATTCTTCCCAAGATTTCTAATTTCATTAATAACACGATTTTACGATGCAACACCCCAAGAATACCATACAATTATTACTACCCGAACTTCCACGACCTCAAGAAGGTACAATTACATAAAGGTATTACAACTTAAGTCACCAAATACATTACGATATTATATTCAAAACTTCAAATACCCTATAAGCGGTCCCAAGTCAGTCTATAAGTCAAATCACCAACATTTTCTAAAACTTCACTTGGATTAACAAACTTTGGTGCTAAATTACCTTAGGCCTAACTTTACTAATTCCATCCTGATAAATTGGGGATCGATAATATCTTCCTGAACTAAGCTTCATACGGTTTCATCTCAAAGCTAGAATGTAAACTTGCTAAGGTTACTTAAACTTCTCAAGTTGAAAGGAAAATCCGTCACACAACACAACCTATTCCTCGAAAATTTTGGTATTCTTTTAAACCTCTTCCTTTCGACTAACTAAATCTTTCAACTCTTAGGATCGGTAACTAACCCCAAAAGAGAACTTCAAAAGATAAGATTCCATTTAAATTACACAACCAATTGTAACCGCTCTCGAAAAATGATAAGAAACTTTCGCTCCATCTAAGTTAACTTCCTCGAAACGTACGCTATCTCTTTCCCATTTTGCCTAACACCACACCTTGATCTCCCGGGAATACATACTTAAAACTTCACAAGATTCTCACGTCCACTAGGTAAGGTAAGAGCCAACCTATTTTCCATTACTAACAATGTGATCCATCCTTATTACATCCTACACCATTTACACGCCCTTTAGAGTCAACCAATCAACGAATTTACAATTCTCAAGAATTTCTTAAATTTCTTCGGTAACACTTGCCAACTCAAGATCACGGACTCAACCTCACAAGATTCTTGGTAACATCCGAGTTTAAGACTATAGAACCCAAAATTTGTAATCTTCTCGAGCCAACTCATACTAACCAAACTTTGCATGCCGGGACTCCTCACAAGGAATCATTAACCCAACTCTCAAATTATGTTCACGATCTTCCCGAAACTTTAATTACCAAAGGGATCATCAATTCTAATTACCCTAAAGCCATCAAAATAAGAATTACAATTCTGCTTATCCTACTCAGAGCCAACACACGAAATTTACCGACGGGAGCACATTTACCAATTACTCACAGCTAGCACATAAAATTTTGGAAAAGACTCCCTATGCAAGTCTAGCATATACCAATTACCCTTTACCCCTTAATTCAAATTTTTCACCTTAAATACCCATATATAACAAGAATTTCACATTAAGGTTCACCTATAACAAATACCAATATAAGCAATTTAGGCATGGAAAAAGGAGACTCACTTTTTGTGATAGTCTACCAATACACAACAACTACTTAACCCTCCAGGTCAAGTATATCTCAAAATCATAAATTAATAATCATACCAAACCCACTGGCAATACATGCTCAGTCATAACCACATCACCATCGTGGTAAACCAAAGAAGGTTCGAGGTATTCTCTCATAAGAGCAGAATCCTCTAACAATAAAACAAATTCTCAACAATGTATGTCACATATAAGCAAAATGTGATGCCAAATATAAATGATATGCAACAGGATCTATAAAACATGACCCCTAACTTTCGAGACAGGGAATATACCTCTAGTGACCTCTGAGGGATCTATCTCTCCTGAACCCGAAACACCTACTCGACCATAGACCTTCTCTCTCGGCTCCCCTTTGCTATCTCTCTTGGTACCACCTCTTTGTCGTCCACCTTGCTGACTGCTGCCTGAAGCTCGTCCCCGCTGCAACCTTGGGCAATTTCTCCTAAAGTGTCCTATCTCTCCACAATTAATACACTTGCCTTGCTTACTCCAACACCGATCTTCGGTATGTCCAACCTTCTTACAAAATTTACAAATCATCCCATACTGTTTGGATTTTGGCCTAGATGAAGGAGCTACAACAAACTCTCCTCTCACACTTCCTGAAGTTAACGTCCTTGGCTGTCCTCTAATGATTTTGGATCCTTGTCCTAAATACTTTGGCTTGTTTCCAATCCCACTTCCGGATCTTCCACTATTTTCCTCAATGTCCCTTTCGATCTTATATGCCTTATCTATGACTGTCTGATACTCGATGGAACCGTCAATCCATAATTTCTCCCTAAACTCGCTCCTCAAACCTGTTACAAACTTCTCGAACCCTTTTCACTTCATGCGATACCAAATGAGGGCAACACTTAGCTAATTCCTCAAACCGGACTGAATACTTATCTACCGTCATGTTCCCTTGTTTTAGTCTTAAGAATTCAATCTCCTTCTTATCCCTTGTAACCATCGAAACGAAATAATCCTCGAACTGTTTGGTGAAATTATCCCAAGTCTGGGGCGTATGATCCCGCTCCCAACTTTCCTTCAACTTCGCCACCACCGATCACTTGGACCTTCAAGCTTGAAAACGGCATACCTAACTTTCTCTTCGTTGCGACTTTCTATAACCTTGAAAATCTTATTCATTTCTGCTAACCAATTTTCTGCCTTTAACGGATTCGGATATCCATTAAAACTCGATGGATTCATCTTCACAAACCTTTCCCATCCATCACTTTGACATTCCTCAGGCTGAATCGGAACTGATCCTCTAGTCTCCATATCCTGTACAAACTTCCTGAATAATTTCATCATCTCTTCATCCTGAATTCCACCTATACCCAAATCTTCTTCAATTTCTAGAACTTTCCGCTGATCATCCTTGCTTCCGGCCATTAGAACGAACTCCTGCATTAAACACTCGGCGTTAATTACCACACATTCCCACTTAGTCTAGACATCTACCCTTGACCTCTAAACTAAGCTTTGATACCAACTGTGAGCACCCCAACCCGGGATCTAACACGTCTCCCGAGCTAAGGGAGCTCAAACCAAGACAATCCATCTAGATTTTTAAAACATTTATTTGCCTTTAAAGGAAAACTACTTTTCAAACTTCCAAGTAAGAATTAATTAATAATATCTCTACTAAAAGGAGATCCAACTACAACTTTAACAATCCGAAATCTGATTAATTACACAAAACCCTGAATAACATTGTTTAATAAAAGTGTTTTCCAAACAAATTACAAAAGAGGAATACTTAATAAATACTCCTAAACAACCCACTCCTATACTTAACTTGTCAAGCCCCAAAAGCAAAAGTCCACAATGAAATCCCCGGCCTCACCGGGTTCGGGTCACCTGTCTCGGAATCTAAAACAAGAAAGGGAGAGGGGTGAGAATAAATCTCAATGAGCTATTATGATATGCGGCAAGATGCCATACAAGATGCAACATGTAGCATGGCAACACTTAACACATTAGGAAAGCGGTAAACACCTTACGTTACCTCATTTTACCTTTTCCCGTCTCGAACAATAAGTCGTACAACGTGGGAGTAAAACTCCACTCTTTGGTGAATTGCCTCCAAGACATTCACCTCTTTATAGGACTCATACCCCGTAGATCCATATAAGAAAAGATATCTATGATATAGAGTATCCAACCATAACATCGTCCCTCCTTACAACGGTTGCAACAGTAACTGTAAAGGCTACTTATCACTCAAGATACAGTCGTTAGCACGGCCCCCACCCCGTGGCCACAGAGTGGGGAAGGGTCACCGGTATGATGTACCTTCAATCACTTATTGAACAAATCAATAATTGATTGGCATCCATCATACCCACCCGAACATAATACGCTCAAGCACATGATAGTTACTTGAGATAAATCCACAAAACGGGATAAACAATATAGCGACATGGTAAAATATACTCATGTTCAACCAACATCATAATGCAACATTTAAGTAATACACTATGCATAATATTACCAATGAATATGAGTTCACTTAAGGTAACAGTATAACCACATAATCCATACCAGGAACAATGAAATCAACATGTCAAGAAATCCACAACCGGGATACAATACTAGCAATACACCAGAGAATCCACAACGGGAATACGACACAACCATATACCAAATAATCCACAATTGGGATAATCATACTACAGTGATACATATACATTTAGCACAATAGTGCGGCCTATGGTTTTAAACATAATCCAAGCTAACCACCAAGGATATGGGCAAGTAAGGTCTCCAAATAACAAGAACCAAATCCTACGAAGTCATTACTCAACCTTGAATAATCTTAATGAAAGTGCAAGACCTACTTCCCAAGTTTGGACTACTTCCCGAATAATATTTAACTACTCCTAATATTCCATTTTTGACCAAATAAAAGGTCATGGCCAAGTCAAGGTATCCTACTCTAACCTAGGTTAAAGAGGATAAATTCGTATCCGGGTTGCTTAAGTTCCACTAATTTATATCGGGTGGGAGTCACTAATTATGAGTGGCCAAACAAACCTGTTAATGATCCTAGTTCAATTTAAGAAAGGTTGGTTCAGGGTCATGGGCGACCGCCCATACCACTTGGGCGACCGCCCAAGTGGGTTTCCAAAGAGTTTAAATGTTCCTGCCAACATGGGCGACCGCCCACACCACTTGGGCGACCGCCCAAGTGGGGTTTCAAGCCTTATAAAATCACTGCCCTGATGGGCGGCCGCTCAGCCCCCCATGGGCGACCGCCCATGCCTCTTTCCAGCCCAAAACAGATTTTCACCCAATTGAAGCCTAAGTTTCAAATCTTTCTAACCAAGCTTAGTTCAAGCACACCAAATGATACTTCAATCTTATTAAGTCCCAAACAAACATGTAAATTCCAAAACCAAAATAACCCTAGATTATTGACCACTACCATTTCTACCCATTTCACCATTTCAATAAATTCTAACTTTCCAAATCAAATTCCACCCATTCCTTTAAGTCTAAATCAACTCCCATAAACCACAATATCTTTATTTTTAAGTCATTAACCCATTTCCTAACTCCAAGAAGGTTTCTAAAACATATAACATCAATCACAACACCAAGAACAACAATAGATAATTCATGAGCACATAGATGGAAGGAGGTCATAACAACTCACCTTAGGATTTGTAATGGGAGGTTGATCTTTCTCACTTGATGGATTCTCCTAGATAATCCAACTTCAAAGCTACCCTTAAACTTGGATTTGATGGAGGAAGAGCTTGGCTTCAAGGAGAAGAGGTGAGGCTTCCATGGAGCTCTCAAGGTTTTCTCTAGAGGAAGAAGCAAGAATGAAGGAGAAGGAATGAGTGTGAGGAGGATAATGGAGAGGGGGGAGGGGCCGGTCAAGAGGGAGAATGGGGGAGGGGGACACTTGGCAATAGTTGGAATGAAGAGGGAATTGGCCCCCCTCTTCTAAATAAAACAAGCCTCCCCAACCAAAATAAAATAAATTGACTCCTTTAATAATTAAAGACTTCCCACATTAAATTTAAACCTTCATTTCTAATTTATTATCCCCCACACATTTTAACTTCATCTTACACTTTATTTATTTTCCATTTTTATTTTCCCCCAAGATGCTTTATTTAATTTCTCTAGCAAAATCCTAAGATTCTAAAAATTATTTCCCAAACATCTTATCTTAAAATACGAATTTAAAGACATAAATAAACACATAAAGTTAACATAAATATTAAATGCACATTTTATGATATTTAAAATTAGTGCCTAGGGTTGGGGTCGTTACAATTTATGCTAGGATATTTACCAAGATACAAAAGAGGAATCAGATTAGGAAACTGCCGTAGCAAGACTGAGACCGTGAGGCGGCCGCCTGGCCTGGCACGGGCATGCGCCTCGCTTCCAGCCGTTGTGGCCTTTGTGTAGTCGTTGTGAGGCGGGCGCCTGGTGAGATATGAGGCGGACGCCTGACGTCCAGTAGCTCCTGCCGTGGTGTGACTGATCTGAGGCGGGCGCTTGGTCAGTTCCGGGGCTGGCGCCTCACTTGTGCTTGGAGATACTCCCATAGCTTCATCCTTAATATAAATAACACTCCCCCTCCCTTCGATCGAATAAGTCTCCGCTTTCATTTTTAGTATGTCTCAATGTCATACCTAAAGTACGTTTCAATAGAGTGTCATTCCTAAAATAGCAAGTTATGACATTGTTTTAGACAACTTTGCCCTTACCCTTACATTTTTTTTTAAACAAACAGAAACATTTCATTAATAATAAATGTATATGAGTCGATTACAAAAGCTCGATCCCAATATTTGGGCTAGCATTTTCAAAAGCTTCCCTACAGAAAACATCCAACAAGTCATGGATAAACAAAAAACGATATCAACCCCCGTCGAAATCCTTCATGAACACACTCTTACGCAGCTTACAAAAGGATGACATGCGATCGCAGCGATTCCACATAAGCCCGAAGATAATCAGAATATCAGTTGAAAACCTTCATTCCAAACACAAATCTGATGTGTTGTTTTTGAAGAAGATGCAATCAAATTGACAATTAATTCATAATCCTCGTCGTGTAGTAGATTGAGATTAGCAAACAAAGATAAACACAAAGCCTAAAGGAGGGGTATCATAAGCCCTCAACAAAGGAGGGAATCATATGCTCTCACATGTGGAGAGAAAATCTAACGAAAAACTAGAAAAACATACATATTTAACATAATACATGTATTATTTTGAGCGCTATACTATCTGATATACATACATTCTTAATCATTCAGTTCCTATCCCTACCATCTTCTTGGTCACTTTCTTACCAGGACCAAATTTGTCTCCCCATTCATCACCTGTTGCACTGAAATGTCGTTGAGAGGTTTGGCTACCGACGCCTTGCATGTTAGAAACATCTGTGATACATGTTTCATTGTGGGTCTAGACTTTGGATCAGACACCAAGCAAGAAAATGCCACAGCAACAACCCACACAATATCACGCTCAACTCGTCGATCAGTTAGAGGTGCAAGGCGTGCGTCCAACACATCATTCAGCATTTTGTTCCGACAAGATGACTGTGTAAGTGAAGAGATGAGATCCCCTGGATGTTTTCCCATGATTGTTTCCAGTGCCACCACACCAAAGCTATAGACGTCACATTTCTCCGTTACAACCATGGTGTAAGCAAGTTCTGCAATCAATGAAGGTTAAAGGGAATGATCAATAAGCTTTTACATAAACATTTTATTGCAGATAAAAAAGAATGAATAGATTAAATACTCCACCTGGAGCAATATAGCCATATGTTCCTGCAACTAGGGTTTGATTGGATGAATCAGGGTCTAGCAATCTAGCAGCTCCGAAATCAGCCACAAATGCTTCTAACTTGGAGTTGAGGAGAATGTTGTTGGTTGATATATCCCTGTGAACAAGAGGCTGATCGCAATCATGATGTATATATGATATAGCATGAGCTATGCTTTTAACAATCTCCACCCTCTTAATCCAATCCAACTCTACAGCTTCAACATCATCCCTGAGAGCACAGAATAGGCTTCCCCTTTCCATGTATTCATAAATCAGAAACATGCATCGGTTGTGCAAGCAAAACCCGTAAAGCTTTATAATGTTTCTGTGTCTTATAAAGGACAGAAACCGTGCTTCATTCCTGAAGCTCTTGTCAAATGCAGGCTCCTCTGCTTCCAAGCGATGAAGTTTCTTCAAGGCAACCACTTTGCCACCAGGCAGTCGTGCTTCATAAACGCTGCCATAACCACCAGTTCCAATGCAGTATTTGATATCAAAGTCATTGGTTGCTTGGATGATGTCCTCAAATGCAATTCTTCCATCATAATTCCATATGGAGAGTGCATCAGTACCATTCTCTGTTACCTTGTCTCTGGTTTTACGTGTAGCCTTGCGTTTCCAAAGTGCAAACGAAACTCCAAGCAGTAATAAGGCAATGAAAATTGTTACCGGAAGATAAATAAGAAAATAGTGTTTACTTGTGTTTTTCTGGTAGCATGGTGATTGACAAATTAAAGATCCTTCGAGGTCATTATTTAATAAGCTAAGAGAATAATGACGCTGGAAGTCACAAAGAAAACAGGGGATTTTTCCGGAAATATGATTGTTAGATAGATCCAGGTAGTGTAAGGTAGAAAAATATGAAGGATTGTCTGGTATTATTCCACTCAAGTTGTTCGAACTCAGATCCAACCACTCCAAGTTGCTGTTTTCCAGCAATTGTTTTATGCCACCTGTAAGTTTGTTCTGGGATAAAGCAAGGTCAGTAAGGTTTTGGAGGAGGCCAAGTTCAGGAGGTATCATACCATTGATGTTGGTGTCAGACAAGTAGAATCTTGCTAGGCTTCTTAATTTTCCAATGCTGCGCGGGATGGAACCATTAATCGTATTCATACTGAGGCTCAGAGAAGATAGATTCTCCAAATTCCCCAATTCTGATGGGATGGAACCCGTAATCCTATTTAAAGAAAGGTCAAGAGAAACTAGATTCAATAAATTTCCCAGTTCTGATGGGATGGAACCCGTAATGTCATTAAAAGAAAGGTGAAGAGAAACTAGATTCAATAAATTTCCTAATTCTGATGGGATGGAACCCGTAATCGTATTAATAGAAAGTTCAAGAGAAACTAGATTCAATAAATTCCCTAATTCTGATGGGATGGAACCATTAATCTGATTGAGACTGAGGTCCAGAAAAGATAGATTCTTCAAATTCCCCAGTTTTGATGGGATGGAACCCGTAATCCCATTATTAGAAAGGTTAAGAGAAACTAGATTCAATAAATTCTCTAATTCTAATGGGATGAAACCCGTAATCCCATTATAAGAAAGGTCACTCATCCAATTATTAGAAAGGTCAAGAGAAACTAGATTCAATAAATTCCCTAATTTTGATGGGATGGAACCGGTAATCATATTATGAGAAATGTCAAGGAGCTGCAGCTGTGTGAGGTTAGAAAGGGATGCTGGTAGATTACCTTCAAGTTGATTGTTGCGAAGAGAAAGGTTTACCAATTTTGTGAGTTTACCAATATGGTCAGGAATGCTTCCATACAAGTAGCCACTAACATCAAGCACTTGAAGGTTTGGAAAGGAAGAAAAGTTGAAGCTTGTGAAATCAATATACATAAACGTATTGTCAGAGTGCAGGTTTATGCTAGTGACACTCCCTCTCTGATTGCAAGTGATGCCTCGCCACTCACAGTGAGTGATACTAGTGTTCTGTGGAATACCATATGTTGTGAAATTGGTGCTCTCCGTTTGCAATCAACACAAAGAAATTAACACACCCACACGTACAAGAAAGAAACAATCACACACAAGAACACAAGAGTTGTTTACCCGGTTCATTCACCAACTCGTGAACTACGTCCGGGGGCAATTGCCAAGCCAATATGTTATTAGTCTCTCTAATATGTTGCTACAATGTGTTCTAGGCCGAAATTATGCTTATATAGTTACAAGGAAACCCTAAATCTATTTTAAGAAGAATTCTAATCAACAAAGGAAACAAATCAAAACCAGAATCTCGGCCATGCTTGAGGCGCCCGCCTCAAGCCTTCCATGCGCCCGCCTCGCGAAGGAAAGACCTCGGCCACAGCCTCGGCCCTTGAGGCGCCCGCCTCGGCCAGATGAGGCGCCCGCCTGGCGCTGCTCAGTCTCCACCTCCGGTTTGAACTCCTTTTTGACCTCAACAAATCCTTCCGACTTAGTCCCCTTTTCTTCCTTGGTTTAGGACTCCAATCCCAACAATCTCCCACCGGAGACTAAACTAACAAACATAGAATCACCCTTCAACTCCCACCACGGAGTAATGACCTTCGAACACATTTCCCCCTCATCCATATTGGCTTGACACTACCTCACCTCTCCTCAAGTACTAAGGCGAGTTGAAACCAAGCGACGTTTCAACCTCCCCGTGTTAGATCGTTCTTGCCTCCCCAAATCAGCTTCTACCTTGATTTCTCCCCGCAAGTCTAACTTTGCCTTCTCCCTCCAGACCCACCTTCCTCGCAATGCCTCCCCTTGAAACTTGGACACACCTTGTTTCTTGCATCGACTGTTCTTGGTCTGAATCCGCTCTCTGTTAGGGCCCTTGGACTTCCACACCACGTTGATCAACTTTGAGTCCTCCCCAACATACCGTTTCTTGATGTCTCCCCTTTTCACACCAACAGGCCGGTTCTTAAGCCTCTTGCTCCCACCGGAACGAACATCGACATTGTAGGTAGAATACAACATCTTCCCCTTAACCCCATGAGCCAACACCTTAGCCCCTTTTGTGACTTCCCAAGACCCACCAATGAACGAAACACCGTATCCTTCACTGTCAAGTTGTCCCACAGAAATCACCCTCCTCCTCAAATCCGGAACATGCATCACGTCGTGTAGTTGTAAAACAGCCCCATTAGGTGTCTTCATCATTACATCCCCCTTACCTTTGATCTTCAATGGTTGACCATCACCAAGATAGAGAACCCCAAAATCTCCGGTTTTGTAACGCCTCATTGATTCCGCATCCCCACTAGCATGACAAGAAGCTCCAGAATCCAACACCCAATCTTCACCCGACTGCTCCTCCCCTAGGATTAATACATCACCACCATCATCCACCACGTGCGCACCACCACTTTTTCCCGGACAATCATAACTGATGTGCCCCAATTCACCACAATTGTAGCACTTGACCTTTTTCCCCTTAGGTCCACCCCTTTTTCTCTCCACCCTAAGTGCAGCCCCATCTACGGACGATTCTCCCCTTTTCTCCTTCCTTCGCAACTCCTCTTGCAGGACGAGATCTCTAACCTCCGTATACACCAATGCCGCTTCGACGTACTAATCGTTGTGACAAGAACCTCCCAACTATCGTGCAACGATTTTAGAAGAAAACAAGCTAGCACTTCATCGGAGAAAGTAATATCAACACTTTTCAATTGGTCCACCATACCTTTGAAATTGCCGATATGACTTGCCGTCGCCCCTCGACATCTTCGCATTCGCAAACCTCTTTATCAAATGCACCTTATTGATATTCGACGGCTTCTCATACATGTCCGACAGCGTTTGTAGCAACTCCACCGTTGTCTTGGCCTCCATAGCGTTCCGTGCAACGTCGTCGGTTAGGGCACTCCTTACCGCTCCTAACGCCTTCCGATCCAACGTCTCCCAATCTCCTTGTGACATGTCTTCGGGCTTCTCCTTCAAGGGCTTATGAAGATCCTTACAATAAAGGTAGTCTTCAATCCTTGTCTTCCAAAACGTGAAATTCACACCGTTGAATTTCTCGATATGGTTCTTCATCTTGACTGCTTCACCAAAATCCCAAGAACGCGATTCAAAATTAATCAACTAATGAAAGAATTTTGAATCCCCCAAACCAAAGCTCTGATACCAGTTGTTGTGAAATTGGTGCTCTCCGTTTGCAATCAACACAAAGAAATTAACACACCCACACGTACAAGAAAGAAACAATCACACACAAGAACACAAGAGTTGTTTACCCGGTTCATTCACCAACTCGTGAACTACGTCCGGGGGCAATTGCCAAGCCAATATGTTATTAGTCTCTCTAATATGTTGCTACAATGTGTTCTAGGCCGAAATTATGCTTATATAGTTACAAGGAAACCCTAAATCTATTTTAAGAAGAATTCTAATCAACAAAGGAAACAAATCAAAACCAGAATCTCGGCCATGCTTGAGGCGCCCGCCTCAAGCCTTCCATGCGCCCGCCTCGCGAAGGAAAGACCTCGGCCACAGCCTCGGCCCTTGAGGCGCCCGCCTCGGCCAGATGAGGCGCCCGCCTGGCGCTGCTCAGTCTCCACCTCCGGTTTGAACTCCTTTTTGACCTCAACAAATCCTTCCGACTTAGTCCCCTTTTCTTCCTTGGTTTAGGACTCCAATCCCAACACCATATTCTCTCCCCCAACCGAAGTCTAATAAAGCTTTTCTTTCTTCTTCTGGTGATTGTGATGAAGCTGTAAGTAGCAAGCATGCCAATGCCACCACAACTAATCGAAGTATCACCATATCAAAAGATGCCATCTGAATTTCTTTGAAAAATGTATGAGTTTGGGTGCAGTATGCAAAACAAGATGCTTAATTGGCTTCTTGTATTATTACACCTCAACATTAAGGGAAGACTTTTCAAAGTCTTCTTCTACATTGACCCCATTACGTAAACATTACGCCTTCACCACCACCACACAATAATTCATCTACACACACATACGAAAATACACTTAATATTAAGGGAAGACTTTTCAAAGTCTTCTACATTGACCCCATTAAGTAAACATTACGCCTTCACCACCACCACACAATAATTCATCTACACACACATACAAAAATCTATACTATATTAAAAGCAAGAAAGTGGTAAAAAAGGAAATTTGACGCTCAAAAACGTCAACATCAAGTGGCTGAATTTGGAAATCTGTAAAAGGTAGTTTAGTAATTTCACATCGTGGCAATTTTGAAGATGTAGTAACCAAAGTTGACGTGGCTTGCTCTGATTGGTCAAAAACTTGGCGCGCGTTCAGTACACACGCTGACATAGGCGCGTGTTCGCAGGCGATTTTTTTTTATATTCCGACACTTGGCGATCTCTGATTGGCCGGTTTTATTTAAGATTTTTATTTTTTATCCCTTTTTTTTACCTCAATTATTTTATAAAAAATTATTTTTTTAAATTTTTTTTTACACCAAAATTCATAATTTTTTCCCTCTATAAATAGAGAATATTTTCATTTGATTTGGACACATAAAAAAATGCTCTTTCTTAAATATAAATTTCTTAATTATCCTTTCTGAATTTCCCTTTTTAATTTTTCAATATCTTTTTAGTGAAAATTAATTAAGTGTGAAGTATTTTTTTTATTATAAATGATAATATTAATATTAATTTTACTAATCATAAAAATAAATAATATAAAATAAAAAAAGTGGTGGGATATAGGATGATGAATTGAAAGGGTGTTGAATTTTTATAAACAAAATCATTGTCCATTTATAAAGTATATAAGGTTATTTAATATAATAATAATAATCTATATCTATATATATATAGGGGGAGTGTGATGAATCTGGGTTTGGGTTTCTATTTAGTAAGTGGGATGGGATAATATGGTTATTGGATTTATTTTAGTTCGATACATCAAACAATTTATTTAATTTTTCTTAAAAAAAATATTTGAAGCATAGTATATTAATAAATTTGTTTATTTTTCTAGCGATCTCAAAAAATTGTGTATTTATAAAGACAAATATCGAAAAAGATGGTCATCATTTTAAATTTTTTGATTGAAGTGCATGACAATATTCTAAGAAATAAAAATAGTATAAATTGGTATTTTAGAAGAGGTAGAGGATGAGTAGGTTTGGTTTGATGAGGGAGCGGAGGGGTTAGGGAATTTTTTTTCATTAGTATTTTTAGGATTTTGATTTTTCTTCTCAAAATTAAATAAGTTAAATTGAAAATAAATATCATACTGTAATTATGTCATGATGAGTTAATGTAAATAAATATGACATATTTTTTTGGATGCACGAGCATGAGTTAATGGAAAGTTTTCATTTGAAAAAGAATGATATTAATTTTTATTAGATAATTGTACTATCCTTTTGAAATGACCAAACCTTTTGATTTTTTTTAATTCTCTTTATCAAAAAAAAAATATATATCACATTTTTTTCCTAGATTTTCAATCTTCACCTTGCTTTAATGATTTCAGTAACTTATTTCATAGCGTGGCAAAGCTGAATATATATTAAGAAAATTTGACGTGGCAGGCTCGGAGTGGTAGAAAGAATGGCGCGTGCAATACACGCATCGACAAAGGCGCGTGTACGTAGACGGTTTTTTTCCTAGCACGTGTATTTCTCTGATTGGCTGTTTTTTTTCCAGATTTTCATTTCTTATACGATTTTTTTACCTCAATTATTTTATAATAAATTAATTTAAAAAAAAATTACACCAAAATTCATATTTTTTTTCTCTATAAATAGATACTATTTTCATTTGATTTGGACACAGAAAAAAAACCCTCTTTTTAAAATATAAATTTCTTAATTATCCTTTCTTAATTTCCCTTTTTAATTTCTCAATATATTTTCCTTTATTACAAAAACTTAAGATAATTTTGTTTGGTATAAACATTTTTTTTTGGCTATGAAGAGGAATAAATGAGTTTTGTTTTTTTTTTTAAGAAAAAAAGGAAGTGGATGCATCATTTTAGGCAGACAGGTGAAAATAAAATTTTCTTTGTTTTTGTTTAAGGTGATTTTTTAAAAGGTAAAAAAAATCATTTAAAAAAGATGATTTTTCCTTTTTTAAAAAGGAAAAAAAAGTTGGGGAGATAGTTGAATATGAGAAGAAGATAAGATCGTAGGTGTTTTTAAGGATTTTATTCTCAAAATATTTTCTTTTAAAATAATATATCCCAAAATAACAACACTTCCAAACTATTAACCTAAATGACCCATTTTTTGAAACTCGCTAAACAGTGTAGCGAGTTTATAATTTGTCTGATTAAACTCGCTACACGGTGTAGTAAATTTAAATTTGCTCAATTTTATTTTAATATATATGCTATAATAAAAAATAAAATAAAATAAAAACTAAAATTTGAACTAACTACTTGAAGTAGCGAATTCAAATTACCACTATCAGCAACTAAAGGTCCAAAGGTTCGTTATTCTACGTCTCACTTTAAATTGCAAAATAAAAATTATGTCTTAATAATGAAAACTACAATAAAGAAAACTAGAAGGGAAAATTATATTTTCCGTCTCAAGTAAATACTTTAAAAAATGTAATTATATAAAAAAATTATTTCCTTCGTTTCAAAAATGAATATTACTTTCAACTCAAAATGAATAACCAAAAAATAATACTACTTTTTTTTGAGTGCGTCTGCTGAGAAACGCGTTTCTCCATAACTATGGAGAAACGTGTTTTTCATAGCCAGAAGCTTTACATTTGATAACCAGAAAAAAAAAACCCAAGGCCAAGACCAAAAGCTTCTGGATATCCAGAAGCTTTGCATTTGATAGCCAGAAGCTTTGCGGCTGATATCCGTAAGCTTTGTATTTGATAGCCAAGGATGTGAAATGTATATCCGTAAAAAACCCAAGGCCAAGACCAAAAGCTTCGGATATCCGTAAGCTTTGCATTTGATAGCCAAGCTTTGCAGTTGATATCCGTAAGCTTTGTATTTGATAGCCGAAAGATGTGAAATGTATATCCGTAAACCGTTAGGTGCATATCCGTAAAACCGTAGGTGCATATCCGTAAATGTGTTAGGGCATATCCAGAAATTGCTATTGAAGGTTTCTGGATATCCAGAAACCTTCAAATGTATATCCAGAAACATTTTGAAGGTTTCTGGATATTCATTTGAAGGTTTTTGGATATCACTTTCATAGGTTTCTGGCTATCTAGCTCATTGTCGCGCGACATGTCGGGACCCGTTTCTCCATAACTTATGGAGAAACGCGTTTCTCCCTAGATTTTGCGCTTTTTTTTTGTCAAAAAAATGCACATTACTTCCTTCACCCCAATGAATATTTTTTTTTAAAAAAAAAATACTGCTTCATTCGCCTCAAAAATTAATGTTTGTAATGTTAGTGCATTCGTTTCAAAATATGACATTAATTTTTTAAACAAATTAAGTAATATTTTATAAAATATTCATTGGGACGAATATAATAATTTATTTTTTAAGCATAAGTGGTATTATTTTGTAAAAATCATTTGTAAAAATTAATGTTTATAATGTTAGTGTCTTCGTGTCAGAAAATAAATATTAATTTTTGAGACAAGTAAATTCATTGAGGCAAAAGAAGTAATTTTTTTTTTTTGATATAGAAAGTAGTAGTATTAATTATGGGACGAAAGTAATATTCATTTTTTAATTGAAAGAATTTTTTTTATATATTAAAAAAAATGAACATTGCTTCTTTTGTCTCAATGAATATTTTAAAAAATAATACTACTTTATTCGTCTCAAAAATTAATGTCATATTTTGAGACGAAGGCACTAACATTAGAAACATTAATCGCAAAGGCGAATGAAGTAGTATTATTTTTTAAAAATATTCATTGGGATGTAGGAAATAATGTTCATTTTTTCCGGATAAAAAATGTAGTATTATTTTTGGGTTATTAATTTTGAATCGAAAGTAATATCACAAAATCTTGGGAGAAACGCGTTTCTCCATAAGTTATGGAGAAACGGGTCCCGACATGTCGCGCGACAATGAGCTAGATAGCCAGAAACCTATGAAAGTGATATCCAGAAACCTTCAAATGAATATCCAGAAACCTTCAAAATGTTTCTGGATATACATTTGAAGGTTTTCGGATATCCGTAAACCTTCAATAGCAATTTCTGGATATGCCCTAACACATTTCCTGGATATGCACCTAACAGCTTTTTCGGATATGCACCTAACAGCTTTCGGATATACATTTCACATCCTTCGCTATCAAATACAAAGCTTCGGATATCAACTGCAAAGCTTCTGGCTATCAAATGCAAAGCTTCTGGATATCCAGAAGCTTTTGGTCTTGGCCTTGGGTTTTTTTTTTCTGGTTATCAAATGTAAAGCTTCTGGCTATGAAAAACACGTTTCTCCATAGTTATGGAGAAACGCGTTTCTCAGCAGACGCACTCAAGTAATATTCATTTTTGAAATGAAGAACATAAATTTTTCAATTGGTATTTGATTATATATATTGTTGTACTAATTTTGGTTTAAGGTAAATTATGCTATTTCCGTGCATCGCACGGGTGTACTGCTAGTACATTTAATATTGTAATACTCCCTCCGTCCCAAAGTTAAGTGAATGTCCAACGCATTTTCATATTTGCTCTTGAAATTTAAATTTATTTATTTTTTGCACCTTCTTGAAATTGCTCTACAAATATATATTTTCCTATATGACTCTTTTTAAAATGGTTCTTATAGAGAACAAAATAAATTTTTAAGAACTTTTAAAATTCGAGAAGAGAGTTGATTTCGTAGAAGATATTTACAACCCTTTCCATCTCTCTAAATGAGTGTTCATTTTTTTTCTTTGAGAGAGGTTAATAAAAGAGGTTTTTACCAATAAGATATTGAGATGATGAGAAATTTACCAATAAAGCAGACATTATCGAAACTTGCCAAAGTCACTACTAAAAATGTGGTTTTCCTCAATAAATTCATGGATGTGGTTTTCAATAAGCGCATAAAATATTTCGATGGACTTGTCTATGCACCCACATTTCGCGTACATTTCAATAAGCGCAGTACCAGTAAATGCATCAAGAATTGAAATGCTAGGAAATGGAGTAGTATAAATTTTGGGGTCTTTGGCTCCTTAGTGAACACCAGCTTTCTTGATGTATAAATTTTGGGGTCTTTGGCTCCTTAGTGAATACCAACTTTCTTAGTGTTGGGCGCGCCTAGGTCACGCCTAGGGCATCTAATCACCGCCAAATGGCTCCTTAACTAAGACTTTTTATAGCTCCTTAATTTATCAAGAAAGCTTTATATTTAGTATATATTGAGAGGCCTTAGCATTTGAAAACCAAATGTGATATTAATTTCACATCGTTTAGGAATTGAAATATTAGAAAATGGAGTAGTATATATTGAGAGGCAACATTTGAAAACCAAATGAGATATTAATCCCACATTGTCTAGGAATTAAAATGCTAGAAAATGGAGTAGTATAAATTTTGGGGCCTTTGGCTCCTTAGTGAACACCAACTTTCTTTGTGTTGGGCGCGCATAGGTCACGTATAGGGCGTCTAATCACCGCCAAATGACTCCTTAACTAAGACTTTTCATAGCTCCTTAATTTCTCAAGAAAGCTTTCCATTTATTGAGAGGCCTTAACATTTTAAAATCAAATGAGATATTAATCCTACATCGTCTAAGAAATGGAATAGTATATATTAAGAGGCCTTATCATTTCAAAACCAAATGGGATATTAATTCCACATCATCTAGAAATTGAAATGCTAGAAAATGGAATAGTATATCTTGAGAGGCCTTAGCATTTGAAAACCAAATGATGTATCACTACTAGAAACAGGGGCATTACCGACGGACTTTTACCGACGGACGAAGTCCGTCGGTAATACCAACGGAATTTTTTCATTTACCGACGGAAATTTATTTTATTTTGCCGGGAATTTATTTTTTTAAAATTTCGTTTTGTCCGTCGGTAAGTGATTAAATTCCGTCGGTATTTCCGTCGGTAAAGCCGGCGGACATAGTCCGACGGTAATACCGACGGACTATGTCCGTCGGTAACAAATACATATATATATATATACGCGTACCTTCCCCATTTTTAATTACGTTTCATTTTTATTACGACTCCTCCGTTCCTTTCTCAGTGTTCGCGAACCCTAACGTCGCCAACGCCAAGCCGTCGCCGCCGAGCCTCGCCGTCGCCGGTAAGTCTTCTTTCTCTCTCTCAATCGCTTTCTCTCTCTCACTCGATTTCTCTCTCTCTCTCACTTTCTCTCTCTCTCTCTCAGTAATTCGCCAAGAAGAACACGCCGTCGCCGTCGCCGGCGTTTCTTTCCATCGCCGTTGCCGTCGCCGGTACGTTATCTCTCTCTCTCGCTTTCTCTCTCTCAATCGTTCTCTCTCTCACTCGATTTCTCTCTCTCTCTCATCGGACGGTGTGAAATTGCATTTTTGGTTTTTTATTTGTGCTATTTATTTTAAAAAGTCCAATTTTTATTCTGGGACTTGTTTGCAATTTTGGTTGAATTATTTGTGCTATTTATTTTGTTATAAAAATTTTGCAATTTTGGTTGAATGAAACACGCAGAGTGTTTTTTTTTTAACACACTTTATTATAATTTAATTTTTCTGTTCAACATGGTTATTTAGAGGGGTGGAAATCAAATATGATAGTGCTGGCCTTGGTTCACTGTCTGCAAAATCATGCTCAATTTGTGCACTGTTCAAACTTATTTTCGGATATGTATTTGTGCCCTCAACATACTTCTATTGAATTTTGTTTGGTGTTCTTTATTTTTTGATTGGTATTTGTAAGAACCCTAATTTGTTTTTGATTCTAATGTTCATGATTATTGATTGATATTTGTGTGAATTTTCAAATATTTGAATGTTTGATGCTTGATTGGTCCTCCGATTTAGGTTGTTTGCATTTTCTAACTAGTTTATCAAGCTGGGTTTTGGAAGTGGCTCTTCATTATACCTAATTGGTAGTTAATTAGTCTTTAAATAGATTGAGGTACAACTCTATTTAAAATATAAATAAGATGAGAGTCTTTTTCACCCACAGCTATCAAAATTCGTCTTCTTTGATCAAGGAAGACGGAGTAAACAAGTTCATTACCGTTTGAGTAAAGGATTTTCTGTTTAATAAGAGTTTTTTTCAGTTTCACTGTCCTCTTTCTCTCTAAGGATCTCAAACATCACATGAGATCCTTAGAGAGGAGGACAGTGAAACTGAAAAAAAATTTTATTAAACAGAAAATTGTTGACTCAAACGGCAATGAACTTGTTTGCTCTGTCTTTCTTGGTCTAAGATGAGATTGGGTTTTGATAGTTGTGGATGAGAACGACTCTTATCTTGTTTATAAATGTTAATTTAATTCATCATTGTAAAATTTCAAATTTTACAATAAAGAATTAATATTTCAAATTATTCACAATATTAATAATTTAAAAAATATGATAGATGTGTGTGTTAATTCATTATTGTAAAATTGTGCATTTTACGGTAATGAATAAAAATTAATGTTACGACGTGACTGAAATAGCACGGATCCGAGCAGGCTTCGCAGCCCCGGCATCTGGCAATCTTTCGCGTTGGAGCGGTTCGTTCTCGCCGTTTTGCTTTCGCATTTTGTAGAGTCGCCACGCCGTTTTTATTAAGCCCAAAACATTGAAAAAGGGCATCAGTTTAAAGATAATTTTAAACTGTTTTTGTGTGATGAGATTTTGAGTTCGGAGGTCAGATGACTCCTCGGGAAGAGAATATTAGAATATTAGAGCTCACCCGAGTCGCCTCGTAAAACGAGTCTTTCTGGATACCCCTAATATCCTTTAAATGTCATGTGTGTGTGTGTGTGCTTTTAAAAATGCATGTCAGATCGGATGTCTACATTGTATGCTATGTATGGAAATGTATTGAAATAGTAATGGAAGGAAGCCTTACCAATGTTGGTTCGTGTCCGTGCCTTCCGCCTGGGAATAGTGTTTGAGGTCGGAGTAGCGTTCCTGCACGGATCGGGATTACTTCGGGGGGACCTATTGTCTGCGGACGCAGTTTCGGCGCGAGTTGATGTTGTAGGCTGCGTTTGGGCAGAGGTTCGGCGTGCGTGGGGATCGCAGGGATCACTCGGGCAGAGGTTCGGCGTGCGTTGGGGTGGCAGGAGTCATTCGGACAGAGTTTCGGCGTGGTTTGGGATCGCCGGTTTGACTCGGAAAGAGTCGGGACACCGTGGAAAGACCAGGCAAGGCCTCAGAGTACCACGAGGGGCCTCAGAGTACCTCGAGAGTGCCTCGGGGCAGCGCGGGAGCGTTGCGGGAGCGCTCGGGGAGGCTTCGGAGCACCACGAGGGGGCTCGGAAGGCCTCGGAAGGATCCGAAAGGGGCCGAGAATGCCTCGAGAGGACTTAGAGAGGAGCCAGAAGGCTAAGGGAGGAAGAGAGAAGAGGGAGGTGTCGAGACTGTGTTGATGAGTCTGCGGTGTTTCCCGTGTGTTTGAAAGGGGTGTGATCCAGATTGGGGTACTTACAGAAGCCCCTCGACGACGTCACTTATGAAAGAAGTGGGGTCGCCGATAAGATAAGGGTCCTAATCTGGATCGCGTGCTGGTGGATAAAGTGATCGGGGAGGTCAGTGTGAGGACGTGGTGGTGTCCTATTGTGTGACCGCTTAGGCCGCAGGCCGGACCCCGCGATAGGATTCCTACGTATCCTCGGCGGGAATCAAGCCCGGTCGTAGTTCGGGTGTGGGGTGAGTGTTTTGTGAATGCGGGCGTGGTGGTGCCCCGAAGTGTCGTGTGACCGCCGAGGCCGCCAGAGGACGTGGTGGTGTCCTAAGATGTGGTGACCGTCGAGATCAATTGTGAGGACGTGGTGGTGTCCTGGGATGTGGTGACCGCCGAGGTCAATTGTGAGGACGTGGTGGTGTCCTGGGATGGAAATTTTACGATTTTCCTAATCGGGTGGTTTAAGGCCTTCCCGGCCAGGTGGATAGTCAGGTGGAGGACTTGAATCGTCTTCGATTGCGGTTGCGCCATGTTTCAAGACTTTGAATCGTCTTCCGCCGAGGTTTGATGTCATGCGTGAGGACTTGAATCGTCTTCTAGCCGGCTTGATGTTATGCGCGAGACTTTGAATCGTCTTCTAGCCGCAATTGATGTTATGCGCGAGGACTTTGAATCGTCTTCTAGCCGCAGTTGATGTTATGCGCGAGGACTTTGAATCGTCTTCTAGCCGCAGTTGATGTTATGCGCGAGGACTTTGAATCGTCTTCTAGCCGCAGTTGATGTTATGCGCGAGGACTTTGAATCGTCTTCTAGCCGCAATGTGGAGGCATGGCCGCCTTGTGCTTTGATTGCGAGAGGCGTAGATGCCTTTGTGTTTTTGCATGTTGAGTAGAAGGTTGGACTTACGATGACCGCCGGTGCTTGCGTTGCCGTTGAAGCCGGGCAAGGATGACGGCCGGTGGTTGCTTCACCATTTGGCATTTTGGAGGCGCTTCGTGCCTTGGGACTTGTACTCGGAGGTATTGGCTCCTTCTTGTGCTTGTTTTGCCGTTGAGTGGGCAAGGATGATGGTCGGTGCTGGGGATATGCAGTCTTGTATGACTTCCCTTTGACTTGTTGGGGGAGGAGCTCTGCTTACTTTGATGGCAGGCTGCATTCTTGCTGGGATGCGTGACCTTGTAGGGCCCTTTTCTTGTTGGGAAGATGACTTCGAACCTCTTTTGAGGGCCAGTGGTTGAGTTGTCGTTGAGCGTTTGGAGGCGTCTTGTGCCTTGATATTCGTGCTGGGAGGTGTTGGCTCCTTCTGGAATTGTCGTCGGGCGTTTTGGAGGCGTCTCGTGCCTTGATATTCGTACTAGGAGGTGTGTCGCTCCTTCTTGAATTGCCGCTGAGCTGGCGAGGATCGGGCTTACGCCGACCGCCGGGGATTGAATTGCCGCTGAGTGGGCGAGGACCGGTCTTACACCGACGGCCGGGGATTGAATTGCCGTTGGAGCTGGGCGAGGACCGGTCTTACACCGACACGCCGGTGGTTGAATTGCCGTTGAAGTGGGCGAGGAACCGTCTTACACCGACGGCCGGTTGAATTGCCGTTGAAGCGGGCGAGGACCGGTCTTACACCGACGGCCGGGGATTGAATTGTCGTTGAAGTGGGCGAGGACCGGTCTTACACTGACGGCCGGTGGTTGAATTGCCGTTGAAGTGGGCGAGGACCGGTCTTACACTGACGGCCGGTGGTTGAATTGCCGTTGAAGTGGGCGAGGACCGGTCTTACACTGACGGCCGGTGGTTGAATTGCCGTTGAAGTGGGCGAGGACCGGTCTTACACTGACGGCCGGTGGTTGAATTGCCGTTGAAGTGGGCGAGGACCGGTCTTACACTGACGGCCGGTGGTTGAATTGCCGTTGAAGTGGGCGAGGACCGGTCTTACACTGACGGCCGGGGATTGAATTGAAGGGTTAGGGACCATTCTGCACTTGGATTTGCTGGAAAAGGCCTTAGGACAGCCAGGGGCAAAGATTATAAGGGCAGGAAAGTAATTTGGCCACCCCTTGCAAAGAGGTCCGTACGGACCAACCTGGCTGCAAAGAGGTCCGTACGGACCAAGTTGGTTTTTTACAGTTCCCAGGTTTTGACTGGGTTTAAATGCCGAGCCCTTCCCCATTCCTTCTTCTTCAGTGCGTGAATCCGAGAGAGAGAGGGAGAGAAAAACCTCCATTGTTAACCAAAATCCTCCATTTTTCGCTTGAATCGCTTGCAATGGCGGAAGGATCTCGAAGGAGTCGTCGACAACGCAGTCAAGAAGTGGTCGAGCAACGGATGGAGCTTCAAAGAAATTGGATCTCGTTTGTTCCATCTTCGAAGAACCCGGATGTCTTGTATCCGAATCCGGAGGTGCACAATCGTCGTTCTAGGAACGTCGGGGAGGTAAGAAATCCGTTCCGTTTTGATTCCCTGCTCGAATTTTTGAATGCTAGAACTAGGTTTTAGTTTTTCGCATTTTTGAATTTTTGTTATTATTTTTTTTTATGCCTTTTGTGAAATTCTTGATGAATTGTTGAAAATGGACATGTAAAAATTGTGGGTATGTGTATTTTGTGCAGAAATGTGTAGATTAGCTTTTATTTGTGAAAATAAAGTGCTTCTCTAATGAAATGCATGCTTTGGTGTTTTTGTACCGTATGCTATTTATGTATGTACATTATGAGAAAAGTTTGTCGTGTAGTGACAATTTTTGTGAAAAAATGTGACATGTGCCGTGTTTTGTGACGGGTTTTGTCTGAAAGTGTGTACCGTGTAGGGACGGATTTTTTTGAAAAATGTGTTATGCATATGTGTCGTGCCGTGTGTGCCATGTTTTTGGGTGACGGACTTTGTGAGGAAAATATGTACAATATGTGACGTGTTTTTGTGACGGGTTATTTTCATGGCTTTCCGTGTTGGGACGGACTTTTTTGAAAATGTGTCGTGTAGGGCTTAATCCCTTTTTTGGGAAAATGTGTACAGTGTGTGCCGTGTTTTGTGACGGACTGCATGGGAAAAATTATATGTATAATGTATGTGGAAATTATGTGCGACGTGTGCCGTGTTTTGTGACGGGATATATGTGAAAAATATGTGCAATGTGTGCCGTGTTTTTGTGACGGGTTATTTTCATGGCTTTCCGTGTTGGGACGGACTTTTTTTTGCCTTTCATTTTATATTAAGTACTGTGATTGACGTACCTTTGCTGTGTTTACCTGCAGGATGCGGGGCTTATGGCCGGGAAGGCCAAGAGGATGAAGACTCGGGGATCGCTCGAGGCTGTTGTTGAGTTGTGGCAGCGGATGCCCGATATTTCTGTGGATGGTAGGCCGAGTCCCAGGAAGCTGGTCTACGCTTCTGGCCTGGGGGTGTTTGTTGAGAACCTGGCTGGGGTTTCTGACACGAGGAAGAACAAGAGCGTCTTCCTTGGCCTTTCCGAGTATTGGTGGGATACCACCCACACCTTCCATCTGAGCTGGGGAGAGGTGACGGTGACGTCGACCGATTTTGCTGCGATTAACGGGCTTTCCTTCAAAGGAGGGCCGGTACGGTGGAGGGATATGATCTCCGATGTGGTGTTGACCGAGCTGCTGGGCTTTGAGCCTCGTCCTCGCAGGGGCCTGGGGATGCTATATAGCGACGTGGAGCTGAAGATCACGGCCAGTATTGGGGCCTATGTTCGGGGTACCGGCCAGGTGTCGGCGGAGCAGCTGGCGCGCTCCTTTTTGTGGTATGCACTTTCCGAGACTTTGTTCTCGAACCACGCGACTGCGGCTCCCTTTGCTCTGTTGGAGAGCTTGATTGATCTGGATAGAGTTTGTGACATCGCTTGGGGCGAGGCAGGCTTGGCCGAGCTCTACTTTTCCTTGGACCGGTTTAGCCGGGGTGTGGCCAGTTCATTGGCCTGTTTTGACTTTGCTTTGGAGGTATGAGTTTATTGCTGTTTTTGATTTAGCAACTTGTCGTTTCTCCATTTTCTTTTGCACTGAGCCTTTTCTGTTTTTGTCACAGGTGTGGTTTTATGAGGTTTTCCAGTGCTTCCCGTGGGATAGAGATCCGGGGGCTGTTGCTGCGTATCCTGCTATGCTGGGCTGGGCTCGTACGGCGAGGAAGAGGAGGACCAGCAGGGGGAAGCTCACCATCGCCTACGGGGATGTGCAGGAGCGTTTGGAGAGGGGTAGCCCGGAGGGGTTCGTTTTGTTTCCGTGGGCTCGGTATGAGGGGGATGAGTTTGAGGGGGCTCCCGAGGTGACAGCGCAGCGGAAGATGCTGTGGGGCTCGACCCGCGACGTCATATACCCGGGGAGCGGGTCTTCCGGCAAAGCATGGCCCCGGTGTGCTTCCCGTGGCTCCGAGGGACCCTCCCTTGGGATGCTTGATTCCCGGACATGGATGTGCTTGATTTTGAGAGGTACCTCGCGGTGTGGGCGCCGAGGAGTTCATCTTGTATGGAGAGGAGTACGGGCCTTCGTGAGGAGGAAGCCGAGGACGCCGCAGTACCGGGCGAGGGAGAGAGAGGCCGGCCCGCAGCTCCCTGCAGGTTCCGATGCCGGGGCCGGATTTCACGTATGTCCGCGGGGACGGATCGAGGAGGAGGGTGTCTCGTATTCGTTCCCGAGCAGCTCCCGCCGCATACCGAGCGGATCCCGATAGACGGTGAGTGTGCTTACTCTTTTCCATCTTGGCATCTTTTCGTATTTTTCTTTTTTGTTGCTGAGTATAACCGTATTGCCGAGCGTTTCCTTGGCCGCTTGTTGGTGCAGTCCCTGGGGGAGAGCCTATGATATGCCGACTCGCCGTTACGTGGCGATGAGGTCGTTTGCGAAGAAGATGGCTTCGAAGATATCTTGCCGGCCTTCGCGACGCGTGCCGGCAGACGAGCCTATGCCTTCGAGGCATTCTCAGACGTTCCTCCGCCTAGAGCCGAGCCTGAGCCGCAGCAGAGGGACCTTCGAGGGGGCGGCATAGCATGGATGCCGGACATCTTCTGAGCTCCGGGCAAAGCAGCTCTTTATCGCTCTTCCCTCCTCAGATGCACAGGCGAGGGTCCGTCGAGCCTTCCTTCTTCGATCCTTTCGCCGGATTTGATCCTTCGGATTACTTTGAGTGGCAGCCTCCTGGCTGGGGCTCTGCACTCGATGACGAGGACGTGACGGGCGAGTTCAGTGGATGCCCGACTTCTCTCTGAGGACCTCGGCGAGGATGATGATGATGCCGAAGAGTCGGATTAGGTCCATTTGCTTTCCCTCTTTCCATATCTTCTTTTTTTTTTTTTGTTTAGCAAATGTACATTTGATATTCCCGTAATAAAACACTCATATTTGCACGGCAAACAAAGATTTTATTTTAAGATGTAATGTCATTTTTGTGATTCCTGGATTTGTCCTAGAAATGGTTGCTATTATTATTATATTTTTGTGCATGCCACGTGAGCCGAGAGTGCGTTTGTGGGTAGTGTATGTTTGCCGGAATGGCTTTGGCCGTTGTTTGGGCGCTTTGGAGCAAGGTCCCGCCGAGGACAGTGGTTGTTGTACCGTTTGTCGGGGAAATGGGTTCTTTTTGCAAGGAGGTCCGTACGGACATACTTAGCATGCAAAGAGGTCCGTACGACCAACCTTGCTTTGGGAAGGACATAAATGCTTTCCAAAGTGTCCGGTTCTTCCCCATTTCCCCATTTGCACTCATTTTCAAGCTTTCTTCCCCATTTTCTCTAGGAACCTCCATTTTTGCCATGGATTCTTCGTACGTCCCTAGAATTTTGCCGAGGCTTTCGCAGAGAGGCAAGCACACTTCCTCGAGCAGCTTGAAAACGTGGATGCGGCGCCGTATGAGGCATCGTAGACGGGCTTTCGAGGTAAGGTTTCGTCTTTGCTCGATTTGGTCTTTTAAGGAGTTGGTTCCCGATTGGGATTTGTTGCGGGCCGCCGCGAAGTTCGGGATGTTAGGAGGCACGTGTAGTTTCTCCTACAATGAAATGGTGCCCACTTTGAGGATTTTCTAAGCTTTGATGGGAGGACCTGAGGCGGAGGCCATCTCGCTTCCTTTGATTGGGGTGTCCCCGCTGCGAGCGTGAAGCTCGTGTGCTTTCTTCGTACTTCGTTGGAAGAAGTGCAGGCATGATCCTTGATTCGGGTCATATCGACATTTCCGAGCCGCCTGAGCGGTTCATGGCCGATGATGAGAGTGATGTCTCGGGGACGCATTTGCCTGCGCGTGACGGCGACGCTCTTCATGGTCGCCTCCTCGCATTTGCGATGGCGCTGCTAGATGTGGTAGGGCACCGCAGGCCGGGAGAGGATATTGTCCCGTTGGTGCCGGGGGAGACTCTTCATGGTATCGACCGTCCGGCGACCGGGGATCGGTTCATGAGAGGGGGAAGCCCCGCTTGCTCACCTTGTGGCCGCGAGAGAGACTCCAGCCATGCCCGAGGCTCCGACGTCGTTTAGCCCGTGGTCATTTGCTCGCCGACCTCAGGCCGGGATATGGATCACCCGCCCGGGAGAGATGGATGGCACACCTTGGTACGCATCGATCCGCCGGTGGGTTCCGCACCGGAGGATTGAGACTGTGAGGATCTTGCAGAAGGGTCCTACGTTATCGTAGTTCCAGTTTGTCTTGGTCCTCCTTCTATATTCCGTCGCTTGTTTCCTAAGCAGCTTTAGGATGAAGCAGGAGCCTTTGTTGGGCCGGGATGACCTTGCTACCGCGGAGGTAGTTCCTCTTTGTATGGCGCCTTCAGTGCCTTCTTGTATTTTCTCGAGGGTATGGAAGTATTCCGCTTCCCTCCCGCGGTACTCCTTAGACGTCTGGGAGTGTCAGTATTGACGACTCGCACTCCGGCCCGGTATGAGCAACCGTGTTGGGCAGTCCCAAGTGGTCTGGGAGAGCGTGCGTGTAGCGATTCTGGGACCCGGCTGCCGTAGTAGCTATTGCCTTAGGAGTGCCGAAGCTCTGGTCCGACCCTTTCGATGTGACGGAGACACTTTGTTTGACTACGAGACTAGAGTTGACCGACCGACAGGAGAGGTCCTCTTTGCTGTACTCGCAGGAGGAGATCCGAGCCGAAGCACGGCGAATGAAGCCCCGAGAGCTACCGGATTGTTTGACTCTACTGGGAGGACCCCGATCTCTGACCGAGAGACGCAGAGTTGGTTCACGTGAGCGAAAGAAGACTCGCCGGGACGAGGGAAGAAAGGAAAGAATGGCGAGGGGACAAGCGCAGATGGCGCGGAATGACCTCCTAGGTATTCATTCATTGCATTTGCAAACACATTATTAGTTAAATGTATTAAGTCCGTCTTTTAGCATGTTGTGAACTTGAGAGTAGACCGTGCTTGAACTCATCAAGAAATGTTGTAACCGTTAGTGATTTGTGATTTACTTTTTAAAGCTTTGTCGAGACGCAAGATCTCTTGTTTGCCTTTGTTTCTTTTGTGCACTTTGTCGCGTCCATCTTTGACTTTTCTCGTTGCATTTGCGGCCGAAGCTGGGCCATGACGGCAATCCCTTTGCTTAGGCTTTGTGCTTGGCCGAGAGGTTGAATGCTCCTCGACAAGTCGTTTGACGGTCTTTTTCGTAGCTTCCTTGCCTCTTGTTGGCGTCTGCTCTTGACCTCTTTTTTGCAGCCTTCGCTTGAGCTTCTTTTGTTTTTTTTTTTGTGAGCCCTCGTCGAGCTCTCTTTTTTTTTTTTTTTTTTTTTTTTTTGAAGCGCGTGAGGGCGAAGACAAGCCCCCGGCTCGGGAAGCGTACATGAGCCGCCGTTGATGCCGAGCGACCCTGATGTCCTTTGATGTTGCCGCCGTCGCTTCGACTTGGTCAAGGTGACTGCTGGGGCGTGTTCTTGAAAAGTGCGTAGCTTGATGGAGGTCTTGATTGACATTCAAACTTTTGACTTTTTTGTGTATTTTTAGACCTGACCAATTAAGGTTGCCTACGTTCCTGTGACTAGAGGGCTCAGTCTGCGTAGTTCGACACTACATGGAGCGCCAAGAGATGCACAGCTGTTCTTCTTCAGCGAAGTATCTCGCGAAGTTTGCTTCCGTTGACCGGATTCATGAAGCGGATTGCCGTCTAGGTCCGTCGCCTTCATGGCGCTCCGAGAAGATCTTTCAACCACGAAAGTGGCCGATCCACGCGGGTTCCCATTTTCCCAGCTGGTTGGTTCGAGCGGGAGGCTTTTCTTTGAGTACAAGGTCGCCTTCCCCGATGTCTCTGGATTTGACTTTCTTGTCGAAAGCTCTAGCCATCCCGCTTTGATAGGCTCCTGACGTGTTCCATGGCCTTTAGTCGTCGCTCGTCTAGTAGAGCCAATTCGTCGTGTCGGCTGGCCGAGCCATTCAACTTCGTTGATGTCATTTTCCAGCAAAGACTCTGAGTGAGGGAATTTCTAGCTCGACGGGAAGGACTGCTTCCATCCCGTATGTCGTGGCAAATGGGGTTTCTCCCGTGGCCGTTTCCGACCGACGCGCGGTAGCCCCAAAGTGCAAGGTGCAGCTTTCTGCCAATCTCGTCCCTGGTGGTCATTTTTCTGATGATCCGTTCGAGGGTTTTGTTTGCTACTTCCACGGCGCCGTTTGTTTGTGGCCGATAGGGAGAAGATTTGTGGCGTGTGATCTTGAATTCACCAGCAGCCTGTCGAATTCCCCTTCGAAGTGTGAACCATCGTCCGATATGACCTCATTTGGGATGCCGTATCGGCAGATGATGTTTTCCTTGAGGAAATGCGCGACCTTCTTGGAGGTGAGTACCTTGTAGGACTTGGCTTCGACCCATTTCGTGAAGTAGTCGATGGCTACTAAGATTGAACTCGCGACCGTTGCCGCCCGGCGGAGCAATTTTCCCGATGACGTCAATTCCCAAGTGGCAAAGGGCCAAGGTGTAGTCATGCAAGAGAGATCGTGGAGGCAGATGATTGAGGTTGGAGAACCGTTGGCACTTGTCGCAGCCTTTCTGACAAAGTGGATGCACCGCCTCCATGGAGATCCAGAGTAGCCCATCCCGAGAATGATTTGCATCGTGGCTCGCGTTCATGTGGGACCGCAAGCCCTATCAGGACTTCGTTCATGAACTTGTTTGCTTCTTCTTGGCCGATGCAGCCGTAGGAGTGGCCCATGGTAGCGTTTCTTGTATAGCATGTCCCCGAGGATGACGAAGTGAGAGGCAAGGCGTTTAGTGGCCATGATGCTCTTGGTTTCGACCCCTTCGCGTGTGGGTCTTCCTTGTTCATGAAGGTAGTTTCCGCTCTTGAGGTATTGGAAGATCCGGTTATACCATGGCTCATTGACGGGCTTAGGTTCTCGTTCCGATCTCACAACAAAAGAGCGTGAATTTCCTTTCGTCCGACTTTGAAGGGTTTGATTGCTTTTCCTTCGTGGATTTCCACAAGGGAAGCCAAGGTGGCTAAGGCATCTCGCAAACCTCGTTTCGGTCTCTTGGCAAGTAGTGGAAGGTGACTTCTTCGAATTGTGTGATGAGGTCCTCCATGCAGTGCATGGTATTTTTTGCAAGCCCGGGTCTACGGTTTTCCACTTGTTGGAGACTTGGTTGATGATCAAGGCCGAGTCCCCATAAACTTCGAAGTTTCGGACATTCCTCTCGAGTGCGGCTTGTAGTCCAAATAGCCGCAGCTTCATATTCGGCGGCATTGTCAAGTTACCTCGAAATTGAGCTTTATAGCAATTGGGGCGTGCTCGTCCCTGGGATCCACCAAGAGCATACCGATGCCGTTTCCTTTTGTTAGCCGCTCCGTCGAAGAACAAGCTTGCCATCGATTTTCGCTTTCGATTGCGAAGATTCCCTCGTCCGGAAATTGTGGTTCGGGGCCTCGAGCCTCGCTTGGGAAATCGCCCACTGCTCACCATGGCCCGTCCCTTGATTGACTTTTGGTTTACGTACTTGATGTCAAATTCCGCTAGGAAGAAGGACCATTTCGCGAGCCTCATAGACAGAGATGGTTTGTCGAAGAGGTATTTGATCGGGTCCATTTTGGAAACCAAGTGTACCGTGTGCGACCGCATGTAGTGCCGTAGTTTCCCGACAACTCCATACCAGAGCCGCGCAGGTTTTCTCGAGGGCCGAGTAATTGAGTTCGCCGCCTTGAAACTTTCTACCGACGAAGTAGATGGCGTTTTCGACTCGTGACTCCTTCTTTTCTTGACAGAGCATGGCTCCAACCGCGGTGCCTGGCCACAAGCTTAGGTATAGCAACACAGGGCTTTTCCTCGTGGGGAGGACAGAGAATCGGAGGACTCACAAGGTATGCTTTTATTTTCTCAAAGGCATCTTGGCATTCTCGAGTTCCATTCGATGTCGGCGTTCTTCTTCATCAGCTTGAAGATTGGCTCGCACATGAGGTCAATTCGTCGACGAAGCGACCGATATATCGTAGGCGGCCCACGAAGCTTTTCACCTCTCGTCTCGAGTTTGCGGTGGTCTCATTTCGATGATAGCCTTCGATCTTTTGAGGATCAACCTCGATGCCTCTCTATGACTACGTATCCCAAAACCTTGCCTCGCTTAACCCCAAATGTGCATTTGGCGGGTTAAGCCTCACTGAGTGTTTTCTGAGGCGATCAAGAATTTTCTCAGTCTCGCGAGGTGTTGTCCATCTCGATCCCTTTCGAGTGAACGATCATGTCATCGACGTACACTTCGATCTCTTTGTGGATCATATCGTGGAAGAGGGCGGTTGCCGCCCGTCGTAGGTAGCCCCAGCCGTTTCTTTAGTCCGAACGGCATCACCGTGTAGCAAAGAGGTTCCCAGTGGTTGTGAAAGCCGTTTTTTCTTGGTCTTCTTCGGCCATCTTGATTTGATTGTAGCTTCAGAAACCGTCCACGAAGGACTTGACTTCGAAATTGGTCAGAGTGTCTACCAACATGTCGATGTTGGGTAGCGGAAAATCGTCCTTGGGACTTGCTTTGCTGAGATCTCTAAGTCCACGCAACAGAGTACTTTCCATCGGCCTCGTGACCGTGACGATATTGAGAGCCATGCGGGGTACTCGATCACCCCGATGAAGCCGACGCGGAGCATTTTTTCGATCTCCTTTGACTTGTAAAGACCATTCCGGCTTGATTCGCGTAGCTTTTGCTTCGATGGGCTTAGCCTCGGATTCAAGGGAATCCGTGTTCCACAATGTTAGGATCTAATCCGGCATGTCTCGGTAAGACCAAGCGAACACGTCCACGAACTCTTTCGAGCAAAGGCAGCCAATGCGTCTTGCTCGCGCCGCGAAGAAACTTCCGATTCAAGGCCTCTTTCTGCTCTTCAACAGCTCCCAAATTCACTTTGGTTAAAACCTCCTCGACACTTGGGCCCGGTTTTTCTCTCGTTTGACAAACATGCTTAAAGATGTGCTTAATGTATTGTTCGTTTAATGTGTCCGCTTCTTTATCAAGTGAATCGTTATTAACTGTTTGTGTGTTAGTTAATTTATCGCTTGTTAAAGATGCAAATGAGAGGATACTCTAAAGATCGAAGCATTCATTAAGAGCATACGGAATACATTATTGGCAATGAGTTCGTAATCTTCCGGCGTGAGGCCATCGATGACTCGAGAGACTCAAATTCAAAGCTAATGGACTCAGGATGAGTTTTGACACTAGACTCTAGGACTCGAGGGGTCGACCAAGTTGTTCGATCATGTCCTTTTGGCCGGGCAGCTGGTCCGAGAAGGTGGCCCAGCTTATTGAGCGGCAAATGAGCTTGATAGGAGATGGGGCTTCAAGGGCTTTATGTCACCGTTCCCGATCATTGCTATCACAGAGTTATCGAAACAAAATCGATTAGATCCGGGCATCTCGATTTCTTCTTTGAAGAGTGTGTGGAGCAATGCTCGTCCCAAGCATCGTCTGCGCAGTCTTTGCTTTTGTCTTGGGCATTACTAGCTCGAATGCCACTCAGTCTCCGTTTGTTGAAGGCAGGAGTGTTGACAGAGAGTTTTTTGAATTCTTCCGCCAAAGAGGGAGCTTTTTCGAACCAAAATTCATTGTGAATAGTGGTGGTCATGGATCCCAAGAGAGGCGGTGTGTCGAGAAATGCTCTTCGGACGGATTTGGCTTGAGGCCTCTCAATCTTGCCGTGTTCCGCTGGAGCTTGTCCATGGTTGTAGGCCGGCTTTGTTTGGCGCGCGACGGCTCTGTTCCCTTTTCGGATCTTCTTCCAAGTTGCCGGCCTTCGTGAAGTACTTGGTCATGTCGAAGGCCGTAGGGACGAAGATCGGAGATTGCGTGCAAGCCTCTTTTGTTATACGTAGAGCGTTTTCGTGCGGCTCGCTTGTCCTCCGCAATGTGTTCGGGAGTAGGAGAGTATCCCAGGCCGTGCGAGTATTGCTCTTTTGATATTGATGATCCGTTGGGTGCCACGATGGCGTTTTCCCAAACCGAGCCCCGAGATGTAGTTCATGTGCTTCATCATTTTCATCTGGGGAGTGGATCTTGTCCCAAATCGTAGGCGGTGTCTATGTGGCACACTTGGGCCTTTGGGCTGATGGTGAACCCCGTTAGCATCATGCCATCATCGTCGGGTTTGATCTCTAAGACCGACGCCGTTTGTGCTTCGGTCCTTTCGTTGACTACGCTATCACCGTAGATGATGGTAAGATATGTTCCTTGGGCGAACTTTACGCACCGATGGAGAGTGGATGCCACCCCATTGATACGGTGTAGCGAGGGCGTCCCAAAATGGCAGCGAATGTGATCGGGATGTCGATGACTCGAAATCCGTCGGGACCATTTGTTTTCCAAACCACAGTTCAAGGTGGCTATTCCCAAGGCGGGGCGGGATGTTGAGTCGTATGCCTTGATTGGGCTTAGTCGAGGGCTTTAGATCGGTTGCTTTGATCCCTAGCAAATCCATCATTTTGGGTGGAAGGACGTTCATGGATGATCCCCCATCTACCAAGACCCGTGGGACGACGCTCGTCCGGGGCTTGAACCTTATGTAGCAGAGGCTCATCATATGGTCGGCCCCAAATTTTGGAAGGTCGAGCTCAGCAAAGTGATTGATATTGCTTTTGTAATTTCGACGTTGCCCAATCATACCGAACCGGCTTCATCAGTGTGTCATCGTGATGGGAACCATAGTCTGGGGCTGTGCTTTCTTCCAACTTGAGCTTGTGCAAAGTGGTAAGATGAAGCTGAGTAGGGACTCGCAGTGAGATGAAATTAGCCTGATGCGCTTGAAGCCGTTGGTCAAGACAGGATCTTCACTTTGGGTCCAGATGAGGTTTCCGGCTTCTTTGGTGTAAGGCCCCTTTTCGGTTCGTGGCTCGGGTAATGGGCCCGGCCTTTTGTACTCTGGGTCTGGAGTGGAGGATTATTTCAGGATTTGTAGGAACGTGTTCGAACATTCACCTCTGGACTTATGGTTTTACTTGTCTCTCCCGTTTCTATAAGTGGGAGTGAGCCCGATTAGCGTAAGGCCGGGCCTCGCGCATTTCTCAATTCGTTCAACCGTCATAGGCTTTCTTGAAAGCACATCAAATAGTGGCTTTCGAGATCTTCCCAAGACAGGGTTGGATCTATCCGGACCTTCGGACCGCCTCTCTAGTGGCGGGAATGCCAAGCTACGTCCCACCTCGATCATGGAGCGCATATTGCGCGTGGCTCTCGTGCAGAGCTAGGCTTTGGGTAGGCATGACGCATAGTAGTCAAACTTTCTGAGGGTTCTCCAAGGGTCTCCGATTGGCTGGCAGGATCACCCCTGGATTCGTACTCCTCTTTTTCAGTTTTTGTTGAGAAGATAGCTTCTTCTTTCGTCGAGGACGGCCCTCGTTCATTGCATCCCTGGAATTCCTTTTCCTGCACAAGCACCGCTGCAAATCGCAGAACATCCCACCTTGACGATGTGTTCGTTGCTCGACGGTGCAGTCACGGGACCTCGTGAGGCCGGATGGGCGGGCTTTCCTCTCGGAAGAGTCTTCAGTGGCCTTACGTCATAAGCATTGCATGGCTCGTATGAGGGTAACGGGTTGACTTCCGGGAGACAATGAGAGACGTTAGAGGCTGTAGGAGCGATCTATGCACTTGGGAAGCCCCGGTGTAGTTGGGTGGCTAATGTTCAGAAGTGCGTGCATGGCACCTTCGATCCAGGCTTGTCAAGCTCACCTTGACGTTTCTCCAATAGCCATGTGCAGGACCCCCTCAAAACTTCTTCCAATGTTAGGGAAATTTTCTTGAGGGTAAGGTCCCGTTCTCATCGTTGTTATCCACCGACTTCAAGCCATGGGAATCAACTGTGGTTGTCTGGTGACAGCCGGGAAGGAGGTGGTAGGACACTTCTGGCTGCTTTGACACTGGGAGATGGGTTCCGGGTACTCGATCACTCTGCTGTTCTTGGAGGGGTGATGGGCAAGGTTTAGACACTGGGAATGGCCTAATCGGGATAAAAAGGGGAAAGCTCACACGGCATGCGGTTTAGTTTCCGCTTTTATTTATGATTTTTTTTGTTGTTTTAATCTCTTACTTAAAACATGTTTTCTCAGTAATCCTTGGTAGGTCGTGGAAAAGATCCCGCTTCTTCTTTTTCGCTAACTATGCTAGATCTAGGTCGGTGGAGGACCATCTCGCTGCGGCTATAAGCCCCTCGTTTTGCACACCGTATTTCGACATCCCGGGGTGGACACCCGGGCGAGGGTCCTATAGTGCAAAGGCGGTTTCCACCATAGGCCTAAAGAAAAATCGAACTCTAAGTGACTCAGGAACTCGGCTCATGTTCAGTTTTGACGCGTTAGCCATGTGAATAGTGAACCGAGGCCGGCCAACGAGTCAAGATCGGAGTCGAGAGTTCGGCGCATGACCTCTCTTTGCT
>JAFEMH010006095.1:0-135875 GCA_022495995.1 Adenophora triphylla var. japonica
TTTATCGACTTTTCTTTTCATCGATTCTTCCGAGAATCTTGCTTAAAGGCATATCCGTATTGCGGAGTTTTCGGGGGAGACATTGTTGTTCTCAAGGAACTCTGCTACGGGTTCTTCCATTGTCCAGTTGGTTCCATTGTTGGATTTGGTGAAGAATGCGACGACTTTCTTTCCTTTGTGAGTAGCTGTGCGCGTGGGTGCCGGTTCTTTGTTTGGTCTTGGTGGCATTGGGTCATGTGTTTGGTGGAGTCATTTCCTTGCTTCAGTTCGGCGTACAGGGTCGAGGGAGTATTGATACTCATCATGAAGTCAAACTTCTCTTGCATTTGTTTCACTTGTTCCATCAATATTTCATATAGGAGTGCGGGGACTCGCCTTGAGACTTGTAGCTGTGAAATCGCAGAGGGAGCCGTAGTATCGGCGGAGGGAAACACGTGGCCAGTGAATTCATTAAGTCAGGTAGGTGGCTTGGTGAAAACTTGGATCATCCTTTGGCAACTCGCAGTCGCATTCGGGCGAGTATAGGGGTTTTGAACATAGCCACATATCTCGGGCTGATTATGTGAAGGTTTGGAGCACAGGCGGCGATATTGCTGAGCGAGAAACCCAGGTGGGAGTAGAAGCCCAATCCGTTCGAGAGGCGAGGGCAATGGAGCCACGATGAGGCAGGATGTTAGAAAGGGCCAGGAGGAAGTGATCCTTGGCAAGGGATCATATGTGGATGGAAGGGAAAGGTATTGGTTATAAGTGGGAGGTCGAGATGGCTACCACAGGTCTCATCTTCGACGGCTACCCAGGCTTAGTTGAGACTCAAGCTACATTACTTGAACTCCATTGCGGCGAAGAGCACCGATGAGCAATGGCTTGCTGCTCTTCATGAACCTTATGGGCATTTTCCAAAGCCGGGACTAACTCTTCCTTCCTAAATATACGATTTTCCTACACCCTCGGCTTGTGTTTTACTGTCCAAATGCCATTCGACTCTACGAGGCGATGGTAATACGCTGTTGAACCTGGTTTTCTGAAAAGCCGCTGACCCAGTATTCTAGCCCACTTCTTTCTCGCTGCGGGAAAGGGACGGGCAAGGTTTAGGCTTGGGGATAGGTAAGGTAGGTAAGATTTAGACTTGGAGGTAAGTGTTTAGGCTAAAGGCTCAAGTAACATGCACTTATCGCTTAAGTTTTTACTCAAAACACATTTTCTCCTAATCCTAATTGATCGGAAAAAGATGAGACCTTGAAAGATCAAGATTGAAATTTGGAGATCGGACCGAGGAGGTCTCGATTAAGGATTTGACCATGAAAGGTCGAGATGGGGAAATCGGGAAATCGGACCGAGGAGGTCTCGATTAGGAATATGACCATGAAAGGCCGGAATAGAAAATCGGAAATCGGACCGAGGAGGTCTCGATTAGGGTTTGACCATGAAAGGTCGGAATAGAAAATCAGAAATCGGATCGAGGAGATCTCGATTAGGGATTTGACCATGAAAGGTCGGAATAGAAAATCGGAGATCGGACCGAGGAGGTCTCGATTAGGGATTTCAGAGATAGGAACATGCAATTATGATTACACTAATTGTTCAAGTTTACTTAAAACAATGTCTTTTATTTATTTCTATTTGGTTGGAAAAGGGGGGGTTTGCCCTTCTTTTTCGCAACTACTCTAGATCTGGATCGGTGGGTTCCGTCACTACGTCTATAAGCCCCTCGTATTCCACACTGTATTTCGACCTCCCGGGGTGGACGGCCCGGGCGAGGGTCCTATAGGACACGCGGATCCCACCAGCGAGTAAAGAACGCTCTATCGGGTCTAGCGGGTCATAGGACCTTTCAACGCACGACGTGCGGATTATAGTCAAGGCAATGCAGGGAAAGTCTCGTCTTTACTGCCTTGACGGATCTTTGGCGAGTTTCGCTTGAGCGAATGACGGTTTTGACTTTCGGTAATGTCGAGAATATAATAGGCATAGGTCGGGCGGTAAAAAGCTGGATGACACGGTGTCACATTGAACTTCGTTGCATACGCTCCTGGGCGTGAGTTAGAATCGAAGTCAATGCGGGTCAAGATCTTGCCAATTTTTCCTTGTCGGAATTTTAGCGAGCTTCGCTTGAGCGAAAGATCTTTTGATTTGTTGGCAAGGACTCGGTCTTGACTCTTACGCATTAAGTGCGGGTCAAGGTCAATAGTCAATGTCGGAGTCGAGATCTAGCCAATTTTTCCTTGTCGGAATTTTGGCGAGCGAAAATCTTGGCTTCCGTTATGAACTAAGGCTTGACCTTTACGAGGGTATGCAAGCTGGGCTATATGACACGGACTAGACCAAAAACCAACCAAAAGTCACGGTTTTGAAACGTGTGACACGGGTGTGCATTGGTCGGCCAGCATTTTGCCATGGGGAGGTTGGGATGATTCCGTGCGCGCCGGGAGCATCGTAAAGGTCCGTGGCTGCCCAGTACGGAACCACCCTCGGGTTTGAAGGACGTGCGTGCAAAGTGTACGAGGATATATCGGAGTGCGCGTAGTGTGCGGTCTCCTAAAAATGTTCCTTTTTGAGTTAAAACGAGATTTTCATGAATGTGTTTTAAAGGAATGATTTTCGGGACGGGGAAAATACAACACATAAGCACGTAAATTTTAAGGAGCCCCGGTCGGTCATGGAGGGTGAGTAGCCCCAAGGCTGCTAGGGCAGCCCAGTTAACCATGATTTTCTGGTGGAATTGCCACGAGGTCGCGCGGTCGGGAATCCCGATGAGGATTGAGCCGTGCGGCGCATGGATCAATTTTCCAGGTTCCACTCCTTTTGCTATTTTTCGGGTTATTTCCCGTTTCAAAGTATGCGCAGATCCCAAGATGCAAATGATGCAATGCATGGTAAAGAAAGCAAGCATGATGTAATGAAATCGGCGATGGGAGTCTAACCCGCTCAAAGGGAAAAGCTTTCTTTTTTTTTCAAAATTGTTTTTTCGAAAAGGGATACTGGTACGTGGATTGTTAAACCACCGGTTATCCCAACTCCCACGTCGTGGGAGTGTACGGGAAGGGTAAGTGGTTTCCACCTATATACAAGTATCGATTTTTGTTTTGAAAATAGAAGCTTTTCTCCTTTGGGTTATCCCAGCCGAGTCGCCAAGCTGTGAATGTGGTGCCCAAATTTTGTGTTGGATTCACGCGAGTTTGAAGACATCAAGTTATTTGAAAAACGGAGTCGCCACGCCATTTTGATTACCTCAAAACTTTGAAAAAAAGGTTTTACTTGGGTTCGGAGGTTAAGTTACCCCTTGGGAAGAACGTTTGGCGTTCACCCAAAGTGCCTTGCCGGAGCAAGTCTCCCAAGATTTCATTAATCGTGCTTGCTTGCGTGCTTTCTTGTGTGCATGTGTTTGAAAATAAAGGGGAAATGTCCCAAGTTGTCTTCCGGACGTACAAACCATTTGTTGGTTGTCGCTCGGGATTCCTTGGAATTTTATGTATTTGGGATTATGATCCCGTCCTCATCTTATGACTTGTGATCATCGCATTTTAAACCTCGGGACCCTCGGGACTTGCGTGATCGAGAGAATGACTCTCTTTTGGTCAAAGATGAGGTTCTTTAGAAAAGGAGAGTCCTTAGCCCATCAATCCTACGCTTTAAGACGGTCGAGCTCGTATAGAGGCTTCATACTCTTTCTTAAGCGATAATCGGAGATATAGGGTTCAAGGGTATCCCTTTCTAAAGAAATATGGAACCTTTAATGGAATGAACGATGTAAAGATAGGATCTTTTACACCGGTCCGTTCCAAGGTTAGGGGGATAGGGGAAATGCATGATGAAAAATGACACTTTAATGAAAAGATGACATTTTTGGGTTGCAAATGATGCACTTAGTTTAAAGAAATAATCTTTATTGCAAATGATGCATAAAGATTTGATTTTTATGCAAATGATGCATTTTTGTTGAAGAAATTGGCATTCATTATGCAAATGATGCATAAAGATTGCATTTTGAAAAGCATATGATGCTAGTTTATGGTAAAGACATGGTCTTTAAAGCAAATGATGCTTGAACAAGGGGTTTTGAATGCAAAGGACGCATTTTTATTGAAAAGATTGGATTTTTATATGCAAAATGATGCATAAAAATGACATTTTTATTTGAAAATGGGAGTTTTAGGTGCAAAGGATGCACCTTTATGAAAAAAGACTACATTTTTATGACGAATGAGGTCTTAATGCATGCAAAAGGGAAAGGGGGTGATAAAGATGTGATCTTTAACTATGAATGCCATGTCCCAAGCAAGATATATGAATGCAATGAGCAAGTATATCAATTAAAAGCAAGGTTAGGGCGTGCGAGGTTACCAATTGCTTCCTTTACTTCTTTGGTTGGAGCTAGGAGGAGAGATTGGTCTTGGATCTTCAAGGAGGAGGGAGGGAGCTTCTTGGCCTTCTTCTTCACCTTCTTGAGCCTTCACCAATATTCTTCACGTCTTGGGAGTGACTGAGTGTATTGCTATGGATTGTGTGTATTGTTGTTGTGTTTGAAATGGGTAGAGGAGGGCTCTATTTATAGGCTGATGCTGGATAAGGCTAATGAAGCCGTGCGGCCGAGACCTTGGGCTAATGCGGCCCGTGCGGGCTTATCCACAATGACTCGGCATTCTAGAACCATGCAAGGTGGCATTATTCTAGAACCTTTCTTCCTAATTAAGAAAAACGTGTTTCTTAATTAGGAAGGCTCCCTTCAACCCTTAATTTAATTTGGGAATTTGTTCAGACACATTTCCGGAACACTAGGAAGGTCCGGGGAATTACCGGGAAACTTACCGAAATTGCCGGGAAATTTAACCGGAAGGCATGAGCCAGATTTGGGTACTTACACTCACGCATGGCAAACTGCAACCAGAAGATGACTCAAGTCTTCACACTATCTCCAGCCCGGAAGGCTTTAAACCACTCGGTCCGAAAGACTGTATAAACCTCCCAAATCACTATCTCCAGCCCGGAAGGCTTTAAACCACTCGGTCCGGAAGACCGTATAAACCTCCCAAATCACTATCTCCGGCTCGGAAGGCCTTAAACCACCCGATTAGGAAAATCGTAAAATTTCCATCCCAGGACACCACCACGTCCTCACAATTGACCTCGGCGGTCACCACATCTTAGGACACCACCACGTCCTCACAATTGACCTCGGCGGTCACAGAACACTTCAGGGCACCACCACGCCCGCACTCACAATTTCACGACCTCTGAACTACGACCAGGCTTGATTCCCGCCAGGGATACGTAGGAATCCTATCACAGGGTCCAGCCATCGACCTATGCGGTCACCCATGACACCACCACGTCCTCACAACTGACCTCGGTGGTCACACAACACTTAAGGGCACCACCACGCCCGCATTCACAAAACACTCACCCCACACCCGAACTACGACCAGGCTTGATTCCCGCCAGGGATACGTAGGAATCCTATCACAGGGTCCGGCCTGCGGCCTAAACGGTCACACAATAGGACACCACCACGTCCTCACACCGACCTCCCCCCTTGGCCACTTTATCTTCCCAGCCTTGCCCACCGATCCAGATTAGGACCCTTATCTTATCGGCGACCCCACTTCTTTCATAAGTGACGTCGTCGAGGGGCTTCTGTAAGTACCCCAATCTGGATCACCCCCTTTCAAGCACATGGGAAACACCGCAGACTCATCAACGCAGTCTCGATGACCTCTGGCACTCAAAACCCTCTCAAAACCCCCAGCCAAACCAAGGGAGGAGCCTTCCTGGGATAAAAAGGGACAAAAGGACCTTTTGGGAATTTTTAGGAAATTGGAAAAGCATACATGGTCCGTACGGACCTCTTTGCTTTAATAATTACTGAATCCTCTTAAAGTCCACAATATTCCCTCAAATCCCGGGGAAAATGATTACCCTCCTGCAGAGTTGGTCCGTACGGACCTCTTTGCATGTCAAGTTGGTCCGTACGAACCTTATTGCTCAGGGGACATCATAATTGCAGAATATTCACCATCATCACAGATTCCATCAAATCGAGGAAAACCAAAATTCTGGATTACCAGGGAGGTCCGTACGGACCTTCTTGCACCAAATCTGGCACTATAAATAGAGGGCTCCCCCTCCTCATTTTCACACACCTACCACTTCTCTCTTCCTCCCTAAGCCTTCTGGCTTCCCCTCTAATTCCTCTCGAGGTACTCCCGGCCCCTTTCGGATCCTTCCGAGGCCTTCCGAGCTCCCTTGTGGTGCTCCGAAGCCTCTCCGAGCGCTCCCGCGACGCTCCCGCGCTGCCCCGAGGCACTCTCGAGGTACTCTGAGGCCCCTCGTGGTACTCCGAGGCCTTGCCTGGTCTTTCCACGGTGTCCCGGCTCTTTCCGAGTCAAACCGGCGGTCCCAAACCACGCCGAAACTCTGCCCGAGTGATCCCTGCGATCCCAACGCATGCCGAACCTCTGCCCGAGTGATCCCTGCGATCCCCACGCACGCCGAACCTGCGCGAACGCGGCACTGCAACATCAACTCACGCCGAAACTCGTCCAGACAACCGGTCCCTCCCGAAGCAATCCCGATCCGTACCGGAACGCTACTCCGACCTCAAACACTATTCCTCAGCGGAAGACAGACACGAACCAACATTGTTAAGGCTTCCTTCCATTACTATTTCAATACATTTCAATACGTAGTGTACAATGTAGACATCCGACACAGCATGCATTTTTAAGAAAAAGCACACACACACACACAACATTTTAAAGGATATTAGGGGTATCCGAAAGACTCGTTTTACGAGGCGACTTGGGTGAGCTCTAATATTCTAATATTCTCTTCCCGAGGAGTCATCTGACCTCCGAACTCAAAATCTCATCACACAAAAACAGTTTAAAATTATCTTTAAACTGATGCCCTTTTTCAATGTTTTGGGCTTAATAAAAACGGCGTGGCGACTCTACAAATGCGAAAACAACGGCGAGACACCTCCAACCGAAAACGCTGCAAAGCGGGGAAATGCCAGATGCCGGGGCGCGATTGCGCTGCCTCTCGGATCCGGGTAATTTCAGTCGTGTCGGTGGCTGTCCCGTTTGGATGGTGCCTTATCACGCCTTGGTTCCAACTCTTGGCCACCAAGTATCATTCTATATGGTTCAGGTGTTCTTGGCAGGGCAAATTCACGAGCACGAGGGCGAGGAGAATCAGGACAAGGTTGACGTGGTCGAGGAGACCTGGGACGCCGAGGTGTCATGACGAGACGAGGGGGTAACATACGCTTGGAGAGACTAAGTCTTGTTCTCAGGTCACGTGAGTTCACTTCCTCTTCCCTGGGAGTTAATTGTCTTCTCAAGTCAACTACCTGATCCTTCTTCTTATGGTCATGCCGAGGACGGGTAGGCTCTCGGAGGGCTTGCTTTGGTGGTTCAGCTGGTTCGAGGGGAGGACCTCGTCGCTCACCTCGTCTCTCACCTTGCTCCCTGCCACGAGAGTTTCCCATAGACGGCAGCATGAACTCAGCCATGGAATTATCAGGATCTAATTGCAAAAGGGCAGCTTGTGTCTCATACATCCTTTGCAAAGTATGTAGCAAAGTATGCCGGTCCACGATCTGAGTAGCTTCCTCTTGGCCATCATCGGCCTTCTTGGTCATCTTCCTCCCTGCTCGTTTCTGACGAGGACGAGTAGGACGAGGAAGGTTAGCTCCCTCTCCCTTGGCATTCGCCTGATCCTTAGAACGAAGAGTCATGGCGAGGGGAGGAGGGGCGTCTGTCTGAGGTAGAGGAGGAGGTGGAGGAGGTAGTTCCTCGGCATTCTGGTTAACCCCATTCACTTGGGTTTGCTCCTCAGCTGTAACACTGGTAAATTGTCCGTCCATTGCAAATCAACAACAAATTACCAAAAACGCGAATTTCCAATAGACCCAAATTTCCAGCCAAATTTAGGGCAAATATTGACCGCAAATAATAAATTGCAAATTACGATTCTTCCAACTCAAAAATTCCGGCCAAAAATCCGCTTCAGACGTCAAAAGCTGCAAATTCCTGCCGAAATTGGTACAGAGCGGGAACGGAACGAAATTTTCCGGCGAATCAAGATCAAAGCTAAAATGAAACAGAAATTTCCGATCAAATCTAGAAAATTTCCAGTAAACAAACTAGCTTTCAGCGAGATTTTTCGAGGCCAAACAAAGGGCGTTTGAATCAATTTCCCGGCAATGGAACCAATTGATGATGCCAAAATCGTCAAATCAGCCCAAATCCAAGCGTTCGGATGCTCCGGAGATTGCAAGGCCTGAAAATAAGAGAAAACACGTAAACTAAGCCGGGGCGAGTCCGGCTAACGGCCCTCCGGCGTCAGAGTAAGTTCACGGTTTGTATGTGAGAAACTAAATTGACAGAGTTTCTGTATTGTAAAAAGTAACGTACCAAATAATGAGCCATAGGGCTTGTATTTATAGGGATGGATTGATAGAATCCATGTTGAAGTGAACTTGTAAAGAGATAAGATATAATCCTAAGAGAATTATATCTGTTAAGGAGTCATTGTTTGACTTGAATTGGTGTAGGTGGTTACAATCCTGATTGGATAATAACTGTTGAATCCTTGTTTGAATATGATTATATGATCTGCTAGCCGAAATGCCGAGGAGCATGGATGTCTTATCTCGGCATTTATGAATAAGCCGAGGTGAATGATTATGCTTCCTCGTCATTTGATGGTTGGCCGACATGTAGATATGCCGGGGTAAATGATTCTGTCTCCTCGTCATTTTATGAAATGCCGAGGTAAGAACTTTTCTCTCCTCGTCATTTTATGGTATCTCGGAGTATGACGAGCCAAGTATGAAGAGCACGTTGCTGACATAAGGCCGAGGTGATGCTCCTCGGCATACGAGGAAGGTGTTCCTCGGCCCTGACACTTGTGTATTGGATTATGTTTATGGCCCAATCCTATGGGCCCAAATCAGGCAAGCCCATGTTCGTATCTCGGTTTATACTGTTCACCTAGATTAAAACCAAATCCAGATTTTCCAATAAAACACAAACCCAGATATCAAAATTTCAATAAATCACAAACTTAGATTCTAAAATTGAAGATATCAGGCACGCAGTCAATTAAAATCTGTGCACCTCCATTAATGTCGGACTGCATGCACAAAAACACCAACACTAGGCAAAAAAATCTGGGTATCTTGCAATCCAAAGATTGGATTTGTTGACATGTATAATAACCTCTTGATTGAAAAATTACCAGGTAGCCTTCTATAAAGTTCAAGGAATATGATTGTTGTTAGCTTCTGGAGGGGTGGGGGGCGATGGAGTAGGCTGAGGATATACAAATCGGTCGGACTAAGTTCAAGAAAAATCTATGAGATCTTTCCCATATGCGAGGAGGAAGAGGGAAGATAGTGTGGGAAAAGTGGGGTGGGGAATGGGAGCAAGGGTTGAGGAGGAAGAGGGAGGGGACGGTGAAAATGGGAGGGGAAAGGAAGGGGCAGTGAGGGCTGAGTTGGGGGTGGGAAAGATGCCAAGGAGGATGTGAGAATATAACTAGACTCATTAACTATTTGACGAATGTTATCCATGTCAGACTTTCGTTAATTAAATTTAACGTCGTTTGTTAAATGTTTAGTATATTGTATTATTTGAAACAAATTGTCAAATTATGTTGAACAATTCTAAAACTAGTTTCTACGTTACATTAATAATTATTAGAGTCCACCAGTAGGTTGCATAATTAAGTAATTTTTCCTATTATGAATGCTCTAAGAATATTTCCTAGTAATATTTAGACGTGACCAAAAAATGAACCGGACCGGCAAATCGGTCTATTTTTAACCGGTTAAAACCGCCATCAAATCGGTCAATGCGGTTAACCGGACCTGTTAAATCGTAACCGGATTTATTAAGATTTGGTTAAGGTTGGGATATTTTGAAAACCAGTCAACTGCCGGTTAAACGGTTTTAACCGACGGTTAACCGCCGGTTAAACCGGAAAATTCAAAAAATAATTTTGTTAAAATTTATTTTAAAAACCTAAGTTGAAAAAGAAAAAAAAAATGGTAAATGGGCCAATGCTGGCCAATTCTAACAATGCCACGGCCAAATGATTCATCTCACCTTGGCAAAGGCCTCATTATATATCAAGGCAAGACCATTTCACTTTCGTTTTCTATCGATGTGGAAATTGGGAGGATAGGCCAAGGCCGGTCGAGCCAAGGCCATTTTACTTTCCTTATCTTTCGATGTGGGATATCCAAGGCCAAGGCCAAACTTTTTTAATTATTTGAAAATATTTTTAATTCAAATTAATTTAAAAATACAAATAATTAAAATTATTTTTCAAATTGAATAATTAAAAATATTTTTATTTTCAAAATGAATTAAGCCATATAGATTATACAATAATTAAAATTAATTTTAAAAATTTGTGCTTTCATAATGAAACCATATAAATCGTATATCTATTATACAATACAGGAAGGGAATAACCGCCTCTTATCTCCACATAAGTGGTGGCTAAGATTGAAAATTGAAACCTTGATTCAAGGGCTGAGATTGAATCTTGAAAAAAAAAACTTCCATGTTAGTGTAAACTACAGATGATATCTTAGATGATTTCCCAGATTTCAGATGATATCGCATATGATTTCCTGTGCTGGAATTTATATAGTTGTACATTTTTTATTTATTAATTAATGGACTAATGTGCTAATATAATATGTATAGTCTATGGTGTATGTCCATATTTCAGGTTGCAATATGATTGGAGAATGAGCTAGAAACATGGTGGATTTTGGAAAAGGAAGATTTATGCATAAATAACATTTTATGCATAAACCGTTCCAAGACCCTTTTTGTGTTAGCAATATTAAAAACGTGGGAAGACTTATTCAAAGGATTTGTTGCTGATTCAAAGAGAGTACAACATGAAAAAATCTTGGGAGTACAAGGCGTTGAAGCTTGATCTTGGATAACAAGCGCACGGTTGCTATTTTGAAGGAAAGTGGGCGCTTGAATTGAGGAACACTCCAACCACTTCCCCACTCTCCCTCAATGTCCAAGACAGCCCCAATGATATTTATTTGAGTAGTCTTCAAGTAATTGAAGACTATAAATATGCTTGGAATGAATCATTTGAAGACAGACCAATATATGCCCATTTCATACACACCTTTGAAGCATAATAGATAGAGTTCTTTGTTTGGTTCTTTTCATCCATCCTCCCTTGTAATTACGCACTTGATTACCTTGGTATCAAGTTGTGTGTAGGCTAGGATTGGATTTCGTTTTTTATCTCTTGTTCCATAGAGTTCACATTGTTATAGCCATAGGGAACATTTTGGCTTTGTAAATTTATTGTTCATAGTGATTATAAAGTCTTGCCTAAGAGGCATCCTCAAGTTATATTATTTATATAACTTGAGAAAAATAATTTTGGTGTTATTATTCCGCTGCAATCTCTTTACAAAATTGTTTTATTTTCGAAGTGTGTGTGTGTGCTATCCCAAGTGTTATCGTTGGTTCTGTTATCACCTTGGATATCACTTGTGATTCTGGCCGTGACAATTTCAATTGGTATCAGAGCAGGTCACTTGACGATACTAAGTGCTTGGTCTAGGTGTCATGGCTTATGATCCTGCAAATCCAAACCAAAAATGTCTTCCTGTTTTAGATGGTTCGAATTATGCATATTGGAAGATCCGTCTTCGCTCGCATATCAAATCAATTGATCTTCGAGCTTGGCAATCTATAGTTAATGAGTACTCTCTTCCACTTTTACCTCCAGATGAGGATGGTTACATCCAGGTTAAACCTGACACCGAGTGGACTAATGAAGAGATCACCCTAGCTAACTATAATGAGAAAGCTCTTAATGCTATTTTTGAGTGGGTTGACATCCACATTTTTAAACTTGTTCAAAATAGTTCCAAAGCTAAAGAAGCTTGGGATATTTTACAAAGGTTTTGTGAAGGTAATTCTAGTGTGCGTGAAAACAAACTTAGAGGTCTAACTAGCAAATTTGAAAGGTTGAGAATGAGTGAAAATGATACAATTTCCTCTTATTTTGAAAAATTGTTTGACATTGCTAATGAGTGTCAACTTTTAGGTGAACCTTTTACAAATAAACAATTGATTTCAAAGGCTATTAGAACTCTCCCTGAGCATTTTAATATGAAGGTTTCATCTATAGAAGAGGCACACAACCTTTCTAATATGGACATCAATTCCTTAATGAGCATTTTAAAAAAATTTGAGTCAAATCTTGCTGAGCAAAGTGAAGCTTCTAAAGTCAAGAGTGTTGCTTTAAAAGTTCAATCCTCTAGTTTACCAACTGATGAGGATGACGAAATTTTTGAGGAATTAAGTGAAGATGCTAGTGTTGCCTTGCTTGCTAGGAAATATAATTCTATGTTACGAAAGTTTAACAAAGAAAATGTGCAGGTTAAGGCTAAAGAGCTACAAACCAAGGTGTACAATTCAATGTCGAAGAGGACATTTCCATCTACTCAGAAAGGTGGTCCCATAAGGAGAGCATCATCAGATTAATCTAGATCTGATCTGAAGTACCTTAAATCAATCAAATGTCACGCATGCTCTGGGTGGGGTCATTGCTCAAACGAGTATGCTAACACTCTAAGGAAGATGGGTAAGAACCTATGGGTATCCCTCAGTGACAATGAAGATGAGGAGACCAATCAATCTGAAGATTCAGATCAAACAGCAATGGTGGTCACAAATTGTGACTCGAACTCTGTCAATGATACCTCATGTGATATCCAAATTGGAATAGCACCTGAGATATCATCCAGCAGGTATACATATTTTAATTTGATAAATGCTGTTTGTTTTGTGGGTTCTGTTAACATGGATGCAGGTTGTTCACAAGAGGATGAACAAAGTAAGGAGTTCAACAAGGATGAACTCATTTGCGGTCTTAAGAACCTTTGCAAAGAATTGGTTGATGAATGGAAGAAAGAGAACAAGAAGGTGGTATCTCTGTCCAAAGAGGTTCAAGATCTGACTGATGGCTTGACTAGATTGGAAGTTCAACTCACAAAGAAGGATGTGGAGCTGGACAAAGTCAAGGCCAAGCTTACTCTAGCCGAGGCCACATTTAAGAAACTCAACACGAGTTCTTCCAAACTGGATAAAATTCTTGGATTGAGCAAACCACTCAAGGCAGATATGGGTTTTTAAGAGTCCTTAACTGCTATTACATCTATTTTGGCTAATAAGGAAGATAAATTAGTTTTTGTTAAAGAAAGAGACAATGTCGAACTAATGTCTTCTGATAAGCCTTCTGACAAAGTTAAAATATGTAACTACTGTTACTCTACTGGACAATTGAAAAATGATTGTAAAACTCTTTTAAAGAAACAGTCCAGTTCCTCTATGCTACCTGAAGTGTTGCCTAGCACGTCAGATATCACTGGCAGTCAGAAGAGAAATTATCAAAGTAGGAAAGTGTGGAAACCTAAGTCTAACCTGATATGTGATGTTGTGTACACTGCCTTAAAAACTAATGTTGAAGGTTGATGGTATTTTGATAGTGGTTGTTCACGTCACATGAGAGGAACAAAAATGTTTTTAAAAGAATATGAACCAATTCAAGGTGGTAGTGTTACATATGGTGGTAGTGGCAAGAGTAATATAGTAGGAAAAGGCATTTTAAATATACCTGGATTTCCTGCTTTGAAAAATGTTTTGCATGTTGATGGACTTGTAACTAATTTAATTAGTATTAGCCAACTTTGTGATGACAATCTTGAAGTGAAATTCAATAAAAACACTTGTGAAGTTTTTTATTGTTCCAATAACTGTGTTATGACTAGTAATAGGTCAAGTAATAATTGTTATCTTGTTGAGGATAAATAAGTGTGTCATTCTGTGAGAGTTGATGATGCTACCTTGTGGCATCAAATGTTGGGTCATGTCCATTTTTGAAACATTGTGAAACTCATTAAGGCTGAAGCTATAAGTGGTATACCTAGTTTGGACATAAGTAAGAAAATCATATGTGAAGATTGTCTCAAAGGTAAACAGACACGTGTTGCCCATAGTGCTACCCAACACAATGAGGAGTATTATGAGATAACTCACTGTTTCCAACTTATGCATATGGATTTAATGGGTCCTTTTGAGGTAGAAAGTTTAGGAGGTAAGAGATATACTTTTGTCATAGTTGATGATTTTTCTAGATTTACTTGGGTGTATTTTTTGAAAGAAAAATCAGAAACTTTGGAAAAGTTTAAAATCTTACATGCTAAAATCAAAAACATGTTTTGTGCTCTTATCATGCGAATAAGGTCTGATCATGGAACGGAATTTGATAATTCATTATTTTTAACTTTTTGTGAATTAAAAGGAATTAAACATTAGTTTTCTGCTCCTAAAACACCTTAACAAAATGGGGTGGCTGAAAGGAAAAATAGAACCTTATTTGAAATGGCACGTTTGATGTTGTTCTCAAAAAGAATTTCAAAAAGATTTTGGGCTGAGGCCTTAAACACGGATTGTCACACGGCAATAGAGTTTTTCTAAGATTCGGTACTACAATGACACCTTATGAAATTTTAAATGGTAGAATACCAAAAGTTCATTATTTTCATACATTTGGGTGTATGTGTTTTGTTCTAAATGATCGGGATTGCTTAGCCAAATTTGACTCTAAAAGTGATAAGGCTATATTTCTTGGATATGCTCAGGATAGTCGAGCATATAGGGTTTATAACCTTAGGTTAAGAACCATTCAAGAATCAGTTAACGTTGCTTTTGATGACTTAGCAAGTGTTACAGGTGATGGAGTGCATGAATCTCCATTGATATTGCTGGAAGAGCTGGAGGAGCAAAGTAAAGCAAGTGATACCACGGGTGCTGACCAGTGTGTTGCCACTGAAGGGATAGCATCTTCGGTATCACCTGAGACCACCCAAAGAATCGAAAATGACGAATCGATGATGATGCTCATGTGCATGAAGATTTAAGAAGGGATCCACCAGCTAGGATCAGAAGAGATCATCCTTCTTCTCAGATTATTGGAGAAGCAAATGAAGGGGTACGAACAAGGAACAATGAGCCCTTTAGTAACCGTGAAATGGTGAGGTATGTGTGCATGTCCACCACATACTATAAGGTAAAATATTCCTATTTTGTTTCCTCTTTAGAACCTAAAAATGTTTCAGAAGCTTTAGAAGATAATTTTTAGATACATACCATGCAAGAGGAACTTGAACAATTTGCTCGTAACGAAGTTTGGTGTATAGTACCACGTCCCATTAACACTAATGTAATTGGTACAAAATGGATTTTCAAAAATAAATCAGACGAGCAAGGAAATATTGTTAGGAACAAAGCTCGTCTCGTAGCTCAAGGTTACACCCAAATTGAAGGTGTTGACTTTGATGAGACTTTTGCTCCCGTTGCTAGAATAGAATCCATAAGACTCCTCTTGGCAATAGCTTGTTATCTAAAAATTACCTAGTTTCAAATGGATGTTAAAGCTGCCTTTTTAAATGGTTATTTAAAAGAAGAAATTTATGTTGAACAACCAAAAGGATTTGAAGATTCTCATCTACCAAACCATGTATATAAACTTGATAAAGCCTTATATGGCTTGAAACAAGCTCCACGTGCGTAGTATGGTCGCTTAACCTCTTTCTTACTTGAATATGGTTTTACAAGAGGTGAAACAGGTAGGACTTTATTCATTCTAAGGCATGGAAAAGAAACAGTCATTGTTCAAATCTATGTTGATTACATAGTATATGGCTCTACTTCTCAAAATTGTTTAAAAGATTTTGTAGAGGCTATGACGTTAACATTTGAAATGAGCATGATTGGTGAGTTAACATTCTTCCTAGGCTTGCAGGTGAAACAATCAAGTGAAGGGATATTTATTTCACAAAGCAAGTATGCAAAAAGCCTAGTGAAACGGTTTGGGTTGGAGGGGGCAAAGAGTTCAAAAATCCCTATGTGTTCTTCTCTTAAACTTGGTAGAGACCAAGTAGGTGAGGATGTTGATCCTACTTTATATCATTCTATGATAGGTAGCCTTCTCTATCTCACCTCTAGTCATCCTGATATCATGTTTAGCATGTGCGTCTGTGCACGTTATCAAGCAAATCCTAAAGTCTCCCACCTTAATTATGTAAAAAAAATATGTTTCGGGAACAAGCGAATTAGGAATTTGGTTTAGTAAGGATACTAACACCAATTTGATAGGCTTTAGCGACTCGGATTGGGCGGGGGATATGGATGATAGGAAGAGTACTAGTGGGGGTGTTTTTACTTGGGTAACAATTTAGTTTCATGGTATAGTCGTAAACAAAACTGTGTCTCTCTTTCCACGGATGAGTCTGAGTATGTTGCAGCCGGTAGTTGTTGCTCACAACTTATTTGGCTAAAACATATGCTAGATGATTATGGCCTAGAGAGTAATTCTTTGACTATGTACTGTGATAACTTGAGTGCTATCAACATTTCAAAAAACCATGTTCAGCATTCCCGTACTAAGCACATAGATATACGTCATCATTTCCTTAGAGATATGGTAGATAAAGGCCTAATTAACATTGATCATATTGATACTAAGTATCAACTGGCTGACATCTTTACCAAGGCATTAGACCACGAGAGATTTTCTAGTTTGAAAAGATCTCTTGGTCTTTGTAATCTCTGAGTCTGTTTGTCTGTGCTACCCCAGGTGATGTTATCACTCAGGGTAACACTTGTATATTAGTGTAATTTTTCTGTTTATTTAAAAAAAAATGCTTTTATATTCTTTTAATCTGGTTAGCTTAGTTCTAACCGTGGCACATGCTGACCTTTTTGTTATGATAGGTTATTACTTAGGTTAACATGTTTGATATCATTCTCCTTCGTTTGCTAAAAGTGACAAAGTCACTAATCTTTCTTTATGATAAATAAAAGGCAAAGGCTATTATTTCCATACTATTCTCTTGAGCTCGGGGCACAGTGTTCGCTGCAACGATGTACTCTTGCCAACGAGAATGTATGAGGTGATTTATGCTTAGTATTAGGGACATGGAGTTTGCTACTACAATTTACCCTACTTGAAAGGCATAAATCACTTTATCTTTACACTTGAAATATAACTCGAGGCACGGAGCTCGTTACTACGATGCTTTCTTGTTTAAAGAAGTGTATTGATTTTTTATAACAAGCAATATACTTAAAAAAAAATAGGCTTGTTATGCCTAAAGTACATGAAAATTGCTCAGCTTGTTATGCCTGAAATGCTTGAAGATGAAAATATTTATCAAGGGAATTTATATCACATGTGTTATCCTAGGTGTTACCATCATTGCCTTAACACATTAGTGTGTGCTATATATATATTTTTTTTCTTATTTTCGAAATTTTGTTGATTAATTTTTCAAAATCTGAAAGTCTCTTTAATTAAAGAGTTTACGATTTTGAAAACGTCTTCAACAAGTTTACTCTATTTTTGGTAAACATTGTTGAGTAACTATCCCATATTTATTTGATTTTGTACTCATAATTTTCGGACTTAGTTACAAATATTTTGTTTACTCATTTTTTTATTTTTGTTATACTTAAAAAAAATATTCAATTTTTTTTATAACAGCCGTGTGTTAATTTAGGTTGTTGGGGTTTTTAACATGTGAGTGGTTAGGTTTTATTTAAAATGTGTGGTTAAGATTAATTAGGAGTTGTTTTTAATGTAGGGATATGGAGAGGGATTATAGGGTTTAAGTTAGGTTGTGATTTAACTTGTCAAATCAAATTAATAACCTTGTTCCCTATTGTAGACACCTCATTCTGAACTCATAATTACATGATTACACTACTCTTCATCTCTCTTTTATGTTTTGATGAAAGCATATCAGTTTTGTCATGTTTCGTTAATTTTCTAACTAACCTCGTTAGTTTTGGACCTAACTGACTAACAGAATAAACTGAAGAGGACAAAATAGTCAAATGACTAGTTATCTTGCGCGGAATAGCGTGTCTCGCGCGAGACAACCCCTCGACAGGATGTGCAGAGTCACTTCCCTTCTCCGTTTCAACCTCTCTTCTTGATAAATATCATCCAATTCGGGTATCCAATCAGGAAAGGGTTCTGGAAGCTTCCTTGGGAGGAGTCCCAATCCACTTGAGTCTCCTAAACTTGGTGACCAAGTCATGCATCCACCTTTTAACCCCTATAAATACTGGATGACTTTTAGTATTTCGGAGGTCCAGAATTCTAGGTTGGAGGTCCCCGATCCCCGATCGAAAACACATAACACACACATTTTATTGGTTTCTCTCCCTGAAAGATTCCTACTAAATCACCCTAAATCACCTAAAGTTTGTTTATAAACCTTGTTGATCAACAAACATCGAAGCTCGAATCAATGATTGAGGCGAAGCTCTGTCCGCATCAAGATTCGACTCTAGGATTGAGGCGAAACTCTGTCCGAATTCTTCTCAAAAGGTAATCATCCTTTAAACTTTATTTTCTCTTCTCAATCCCTCTATTGATTTTAGAGTAGTGTAATCCCATTAAAAGGATTAGCCTAGAGTCCCTTCAATTCATGGAGGCGATCTCGAAGCATACAATCCGACATTCCTAATTAATAAATTAATTATGGTTTATTTATTTCTTTTTATTATTCTTTGAATTGATTTGATTAATAACACCCAATTAGCAAGACCAATCTTTAGATTGGGTGGAATGGATGCTCCTTGACCTACCCATTCCATAACTTAACCTCCGAACCCTTGAATCTCTTGAAAATCAAAAAGGTTTTTCTTATTGTTTTTCATCAATAAATAATAAGTGGCGACTCAAAAGATGTTTGAAAAAATTCATGCATCGCTACAGTGGCGACTCCGCTGGGGATCGAATTAATTAAGAGGGTTAGACTTGCGTTACAATTGAGTGTTATTAATCTTTTCAATTTTCTGTTTAAAAACTGATTTTTCTGGATTTTTTGGAATTTTTCGGCACTGTTTAAAAAAAAAAAATTACTGTGCGACAGCTTATCCAGAGCGGGATAACTTATCTCGCGCGAGATTAACATACGGTTTTAAAAATAGAATTTCCTTCTTTGTTGGCGGCGGCAGGATAAAGGTTTTAGGTCAACGGTTGACCGCACAGGAACAATCTCAAAGCAAACAAATTTGGTTGACTTTCTTCAATAGTTGACCACATTAAAAAAAAAAGAAAGAAACAGGAAGCTTGGTTGCTGACTTCAGTGAATTTCTTCCACCGTTTGACCAAACAAATTGGTTGACCTTTCTTTATTAAAAGGTTGACCATTTCAAAAAAAAAAAAAACAGTTTTAGAAAACTTTCAAAATAAAATTCAGAAAAATCAAAATAAATGTTATTTCTATTTTGCTTGTATTAATTTTATTTTGCAGGATAGAATAATTAATTTATATTTGAACTGTATACCTGCGTGAGATTGGTTTTTGATTAAAGTTCGGTCCACGGGGGATTCGGGAGTAGTAATTTAAATTAATTTATTCTCTCTCTCCTTTTTATGTGGAACTACGACGGCCTGAGTCTCCCTAAATTGGGAGAAACGTAGGCAACCACTTGGTGCGGCCATTATCTGTTTTTCTTTTTGTTTAAAAAAAAACTCTCTATTTTCTCTGTCACCTAGATTGATTCTCACACACGCGAACTCATATTATAACTGTCATTGCACTACATACCCTTGATAAACCCGGGACCCACACTAAAGACGGATGACGGTAACCACCTAGTCGCCGGTCTCTCTGAAGTTGAATCATCCCACTCCGCGTATTCAATCCACCTGGATTGTCATATCGCGGGGAGCCTATCCTTCCAGCCCTGCATCGCCACATATCATGTAGTATATTTTCTAGGAACACTCCGTGACCGGTCAGTTTTGACTTGGTAATCTTTTTGTCTTTGACCAAAATAAAGTTAATGTAAAATTGACTATCGAGAAAGGATTCGGAAAAATCCCTTCGGAAAAAGAAAAAGTCACTTCGGAAATGTCCCTTCGGAATGACCCTTTCGGAAGACCCTTTAAAGAAAAAAAATCCTTCTTGAAAAATGATTTTACTTGGCTTTATTTTACAAAGAATGGTCAATTGTCGAGTCCCTAGGTTTGGTTCGAATTACGCATGCCTGCAAGTTTTACCTAGGATGCTAGATAGAAAAGCGGATCTTTGTCCGTCCGACCATGAATTTAGGAAATAAAAAGAGGAAAAATCCATCTTTCCGAATGGTTGTCTCGTGCGAGATGACCTTGTCTCGCGCGAGACTTTATTTGCAGAATATGTGTTTGTGATTGATAATCGATGTGCGCTCCCTCCTTGAGTCAAAACTCCGTCTCTAATAAAAATAAAACTTCAAAAAAATCACTCGTGAGGTAATTTTAACCATCATCCTTTTCTCCATCTAGGACCATTTGGCGCTAATGTTCTAAAAGGCGTTTCGTTGGGATATCTCTAGTTCATTTCTAAGGTCGTCAAGCTCCCTTAACCTCTCCAACGGTAACAATTCAATTTCTTTCCAATGCAATGAATTTCGAAGCACTCAAGAAGGAAATTGAGGATCAAAGGATTCGATATGAAGAAATGCTGTAAGTGCTCCAATTTGAGTTGTTAGCATTTTCGTTAGAAAATTAACGAAAGTCTTAACATTCCTAACATTTCTAACAATTCCTAACCTTTCTAACAAAGTGAGGGTAGATTAGGGATTGCCATTTAAGGTTAAACCAAGAAAAGAATCTTAAAAAAGAAAAGAAATTGGAAAAATCCGAATTAGGCAAGCTGAAAAACACAAACTGCTGGAATTTTTGAATAATATTCCTTGTGTCCAAAGCCTGCAGCTGCAATTAATGAACAGTGCACGCTGAGGGTTTAATCCGCGCGGACATCTTTGCCATTTTCAGAGGCCTATAAATTAAGCCCTTCAGTCTCAGTTTACACAACACAATTCACTCACAAAGAACAAAGACTCAAGGAAAATAGAGAGAAAACAGTGGGAATCCTTAGATTGCCACAATTTTCTCTTGAATATTTCCCAAATCCCACTCACTCCAAATACTCTCAAATCACTCCCATTCATACACAAGTTCAAGCTTCAATCACCCCTTAAGAGGAGGATTAGAGAGAAAACATAGAGGACTTAATTGTTATCTAGTTGTTTTCTCTTTGACCAACTCTAATCACAAGCCCTAAACACATTCAAACCAAGCCTTGAATCCATTCAAACACAAACACAAGGGAAGATAGGTATAACCTCCCTCTCCCTACCCTAAATCTCTCTCATCCATGCATGCACTTTCAAACTTTAAAATGTAGTTTGTTCATCTTCTTGCTCTAGATCCAAGAGGATCACCATGGAAGTTCATCTCCATGGATGATCCTCTACAAGGATCAACATTACTTTCAAAGTGTATTTACTTACTTGCAAACACATTTTCAAAACCCTAAAAATCATTTTCATACACAAAATCTTTCTTTCAAAGGATAAAATTCCCCTTCCCAAGCAAATGAAATGCTTAAAGTCCTAATGTACCCCAAGGATGGCTTGATATAGTAGATCACCACTAAAATTTTTATTGATCACTAATCAAAGCCTAGGGAAATGGGGACAAGCATGGATGCCAAAACCCCTTTAAAATCATGTTTTTCTTCAAGAGAAAGTTGCTGTCCAGTAGCCATTCTCTAAGACCTCTGTCCATGGTCTAATTTTTTGGACATACAGAAACTTGGAATTCGGTGTTGACTACAAAATACTTTTTGTAACAAACATCCATAGCTTTCCAGAAATATTTTTACTTTATTTTTTGGGTGGGTAAAACTCCCTTTTTCAAATTTTCTTTTAAAGGTCAGTTCCTCAGTCTCTGGAAATCCAGATTTCATATCTGAGATTTCCAGAAGGTTTTGGTCCACCAAATCATATCCAAATGGGAAAGTTATTTTACAGAAACCTTATTTAAGGTGTTTTGAACAAATTTCATTCTCGGACTTTCCCCAGATTCTGAGATTTTTAATCCCTTAAACCCATTTTAAAATAGACAAAAACTTACGTGAGAACAGGGATACCCGTCTCATTCATGAGACGGGTCATTCCGACCCGAACCCCGCTCCTGCCCTTGCCCGTCTCGTGTAAGTATACACGAGACACATCTCGTGTGAGTTTACACGAGACATTCCATGCCTTGGTCCAGTCCAGCCAACAGCCTTGTGAAAAGTAATAGTTACCATAACATAATGTAATAATTGTATGCATATAAAGTAATAGTTTGTATACATTAAAGTAATACATATATACAGAAAAGTAATAGTATTTTTTTCCTATATACACGAGACACATCTCGTGTGAGTTTACACGAGACACATCTCGTGTGAACTCACACGAGACACATCTCGTGTGAGTTTACACGAGATGTGTCTCGTGTAAACTCACACGAGATGTGTCTCGTGTGAACTCACACGAGATGTGTCCGGGCTTCGGGTCATTCCGACCCGTCTCATCCATGAGACGGATATAGCTGTTCTCATGGGAGACCAGCTCTTTAAAATAAAGTGTCCACTGCCTTTTTCATTCTGGCAGAATTGGTTTTCAACTTCAAAAAATCTTTTGAGTCCCAAAACTCAACCCAAAAATCACAGAAAAAATCATGGGACTTGTTTAAAGTCTAATAAAGAGTTCCCAATTTTTACTTTTCAGTTTCAACTTATTTTGGCCAAAACACACACACACACACACACAAATGGTTTTTAAGCTTGGAAGACTCGTTTTACGAGGCATTCCGAGTGAACACTAACGTTCTTTCCGGCGTGTAACGTGACCTCCGAACCCAAATCTCTAATCCCGGGCATTTTTCTAAGTTTTGGCCCTTAAAACAAAAATGGCGTGGCGACCCCGTTTGATTTCAAAAAAAATCGGGTACATCACAGTGGTGACTCTGCTGGGGATAGGATAAGTTTTATTTTTTCAAAAAAAAAAAAAAAACTTTTTGAGGGTCAAGCTTCCGTCCCGACATTTGAAATCGTTTGTTGTGTGTGTGTTGATTTTTCACATTTTCGTGTTGTTTTGGCCGCCTCGTAAAAGTCAAAATTTTGACTATCGGACCCGTTGCCTTGAATTTTGAATTATGTGCTTATGTGCTTATGTGTTATTTGCTTTAAAAAAAAAATTCAAAAAAAAATTTTCAAAAAAAAGAGACTTCAAAAAAAAAAATTTCAAAAAAAAATCAAAAAAAAAGGATTTTCAAAAAAAAAAAAAATCATTTTGTGCATGCATCATACTTTTTAAGACACATGATAAATTTCTATTTTACTCAGAAAAAGAAGATAGACTGCTTGCACACTACGCGCACGTGACCTTACACTGCACACTACGTCCCTAACCCGGAGAAATCCCTGTAGCGGCCCGTTTGGTCTTATTACGCCTCGGTGCAAGCACCTGACTATCCAAACATCCCATGGAGCCTCGTGTCGATCATGCACTTGTCTGTGACACACTTTGTCCGAGACCCGGTTGGTTTTTAGTCCGGGTTCTGTGTCATGCCCCGTCTCGCGTATAGACCTTTCCTTTCAAGCCTTAGTCGGCATACCAAGTCAATATCTTTCGGACCCTAATCGCCGAAGTCCCGCCGGTTTTTCGTCACTGCTTTGACCGCATATTGACCGGCGCTCGACTTTCGACTCGATCGGCACAAATTATACACTGACTCCAAGATGACACTGAGTCATCAACAATTAACGATTATTCCATGCCTAATTACGGCCTAATTGACGACATGTCAAGATCAATTGTGGACATTTATCGCCCAAATCATGCCTCACTTTTTTGTCGAGCTCCTGACATGATCTTGACTTTGACGTCGCCTTTGTCCGTAATTTACATCGAATGATCGTTAAGACTCGATTACCCGCCGTACTTTTAGGATCGTTTTCTTTCGGCCGGTGGGACCCGCTTGCCCTATAAGACCCTCGCCCGGGCCGTCCACCCCGGGAGGTCGAAATACAGGTGGAATACGAGGGGCTTATAGACGTAGTGACGGGCCCACCGATCCAGATCCAGAGTAGTTTGCGAAAAAGAAGAGCAATCTTTTCAACCGATTAGGTTAATAAAACATGTTTTATGTAAACAAGAACAAATAACTGCATGTTGCATGAGTCCAAAGCCCAAACACCTACCCTCCTTCTATCCCCAGACATCTGAACCCTCGTGCCTTTTCCCCCGCAGCTCCTCACAAAGCTTGGTTTCTGCACCGGTCACCGTTTGATTAGTTGGGAAGAGTCAAGCGCATCGTCGCCTTCGCCATTTGTTCCGACTCCGGGTTTCGTAATGTCTCGCATCCTGCCGGTAATGATGGGGACAACGTCACTCCGCCTCCCGGACCCCTTAGACAGAACGGCAGTGGAATCAGCTAGCGTAACGTATGAGATTGCGACAGAAGCACACCTGGAATAGCCTTATGGAGGCTATTAAGAGCCACGGCTTGGCCGCCACTCAATCCCGATGGCACCTTCACCGTGGAAGAAGAAGAGGATGCCAATCCCACTCTCAATCGCCCTGATTACTCCAGGATGCCACCACCCACCTCCTATGGTACCACTACCAGAACACATGCTCCTCGGTCTCTGGGACAGCCAGCTCCCCAACCATAGACCACCGAATCCATGCAGCTCGACGCACTAATCGGGCTCACAGCTCCTCTGGGACAAATCCAAGACGGAATGTCCTCTCTCATGGTTTGGGGTTACCTCTAATGCCCGAGCAAATTGGAATCCCACCCCGCGCTTTGGAACCGATCAATCCGACCTTCACAAAGAATAGCTTTGGAATGCCCCCTACAGCCTGGGTCCAGACAACAAATCAGAGCCTTTCCTCGTAATGATGCTAGCTCAGCCCGCTCCTAACACAGCCTTTCACAAACCCATTTCTCACTCGTGGTTCGATGGGTTACCAACCTCCATCCCGGTTTCATCGTAATCACCAGACCGCAGCACCCCCGAGTTATACACCATTGCCACAGCCAGCCATGCAATTCAACAACCAGGGATAGCAGCCCGCATCTAAGCCTACTTATGGGTCTCACTCCGGGAACCCGAGCTATTCGGCTACCTCAGGTCTGCTTCCACCTTCTCTGCCAATGGGAAGCCAACAAAGAAGCCGCCGGGTTTTATCCCTTTGCCCAAGCTCCTACCTACATTCCCCAAGGTAATTTGGGCCAAGGACGTTTTCACCTATGCCCCTGAGTATGGTATCCCTTCCACCAAGGTGCCGCCAAAGGGTAACTCCTCACTCTTGCTCGCCACCGGATTGAATGCCATGGTTCCACCACAAGATCCTCATCGGCCCGGTTCATGGAACAACATAAGGAAATGAAAGCGCAGACGAATTGACCGCTAAGAAGTATGCCTTCCGCCTACGGACCCTGACTCCATTGTGCCCCCGCCCCACAAATTCGTGATGCCTAATCTAGATCTGTTTGATGGGACCGCATGTCCGAAAACTCACCTGATACATACACTTTGGCAATGAAAGCTAAGTGGATGCACAAACCAGCAATGGGCCGACTACTTCGATCTCTCTTTGAAGTCGTGGCTTTGAAATGGTTCTTCTCGCTTAAAACCCGAGGCCAGGGCCACATGGGACCAGATCACTAGTGCTTTCACAGAGAAGTACAAAGCTAACTTGGAATGGGAAACAAATAGAGTTGATCTCGTGCACAACAAAGGCAAATGGGCCCCGACGAGAACATCTGGGATTTCTACAAGCGGTGGAATTCGAAACTCGCTGAGATGGCCATCCCTCCTTCGAAGAGGAACAATTGGACATCTTTCAGCCATGTTCGAAACCACATCTCGAGAGCCTCCCTCGGGCCACTTCCCCTACGCGGACTTGCGCGCAATGGTTAATTTTCGTGGCTAAATTTGAGAGGGCTCACAATCAACAGCAAGTTGTTGCACCTACCTACGTATACCGGGCTTCATCCACCTCCAACACGACTCCCGCCCGCCCCTATTCAGACAGACTCGTAATAATGCCACTCCCTTTGCTCCCAAGAAACCCGATGCGCCCGTATCCCCTCCAAGACTTGAGAAACTTTGGGATGCCTTTGAGTGATATCTTCGTAGGTTTGGTAAAAGAAGGTTTGCTCCAGCCTTTAGAAAATTATCGCCCCGTAAACCCCAATGCTCCTTTCGATACCTCCAAGCATTGTGCCTTTCATCGGCACCACGGGCACTTGATAGACGATCAAGCGCCCCCTAAACAAGGCAATCCAAGGTTTGATTGAGCAAGGGAAGTTAGAGGTGCCTGAAGGGCCCAATACTATCAGTAACCCGTTCCCTAGAAATAACAACATGAGCGTCAACATGGTCGAGTTTGGTGATTCAAGACTCGTGGGCATAAGGGAATTTGACTCGCCCTTTTGTGAGATCGATGAACCAGTCATCGCAGCAATGAAAACGGCCGGATTGAGCAAGGGATTGCCAAAGAAATCCTGGTGGAAAGATCTCGCGATAGCTCCCATCTCCGGCGTCGAAGAGTAAATGCATGGTCCAACAAAGAAAGAGCGGCTAGACTAGGGGCTACCTATCTCTAAAATAGTCTTTTAAGTCAACCTTCGTAGGTTCTAGTACTTCTCTTTCACCTAAGTCCTTCCTGGACATTTGACGTTGTAAGTCCATTTTGAACATAGTAGTAAAATGTCTAACTTTTATAAAAGTCTTCTTTCTTTTCTTGCTAGACTCGAGACATCACTTGCGCACCCACGTTACACTAAATTGAAATGGTTTTATCCAAGATGATCACTTGTGCTGCTCAACCACTAATTCTTTGAAATGATTAATATTCAAATTAATTGGAGTGAGAAAGTCAATTGATATCCTTCTCAAATTGGGGCTTACTAACTCCCCCTCTTGCATCTCATATGCTCACATCATCCTCGTCATTTCGTTGCTCGATGAATTTGCACGGATCTTTTCTCATTAAAAGCTTAAGCAAGCAATGAAGACTTAATCTCAATTAGGTCATCCGATAGGGATTGCGGCTGAAGCCTTTCACCCATAGGAAAGCCATTACCTCACCCTCACCAAATAATACCTTTCATTTCAAGATCGGCGTGTTTTGAAACCCTGTTTAGCCATCACATTTGCTCCTTACTGAGAGAAGTCCAAGCAAGGCCAAGAAGTTAGCTTCGAGGGTCGGCGATGCGCAAAATATCCCAAGCCATGAAGGAAGGACAAAGATAATCCCCAACTCCTGGGAGGCCTTCCAAAAAAAAAAAAAAAAAAAAAAAAAAGGACTGCCGATCCTCACAATTCAAAGAAAAGTCCCCGACTTCTCAAGAAGCTCTCCAAAAGGGAGCCCGAGTTCTCGCAAGTTCGCAAAGTTCTCGACGGCCCGGACTTCCTCTCACCATTACCTTAAATCAATCCCAAGCCACCCTCTCGCTTTTAGAGGATATTCCCATTACCATTACCCTCGCCTTTGGCCAAAGTCAAAATCTGACCTCTCCTTCTTAGAGGCAATCAATCTTCATCACCGTAGATTTCCCAAACACATCCCTACAAGCCAACCTCTCATCTTTAGAGGTTCGCCAAGAAAGGCCCAGCCGACCTCTCATCTTAAGAGGTCATAATTTCCCCAAATCACCCGATGGTCGATCGAAGCCCGAAAACCCACCGTAATTCCTATCGGATAGCAATTTCACCGTAATATCTTTAAGATCTAAATCAATTTGATGCTTCATTGCTTGCTTAAATTGGAATCTAATCCATCTTGATTCAAAATCATCAATCAAAGATTGTGCAAATTCAAATCTGATTCATTCGACATTTCATGTGAGCATATTTCATTTCTCCTCCACAAACACTTGCCGTGGATGTCCCATTGGGGTTCGCATCCGTGTCTTTCATGGACACTCTAAGGGGATATGTTATTCGAATCTCCAATCCTCAAAATCCTCAAAGGACCTCAAAATCTCGAACTTTCACATTCATTCTCTCTTCAATCGGGCTAAGCCCGAACTACGGCGACCTGAGCTCCTCATGATGAGGGGAACGTAGGCAACCGTAATTGGTCCGGTCGAAATCACAAACAAATCTCGAAAAAAAAATCCGGTCTCATCAAGGATCGTCCCTACACACTTTCTGAGCTTGATTCTCGATATCAGTTGGCTTTCTCCTTGTGATTAATCAAAATATTTGTTCATATCAGATTCAGGGGTTGAATAACCCGAACATTAACAAAGGGTTTTAAGCAAATTATGATCATCAAGAATAAAACAAGTTTTCAAGTGTCTCGCCAAGTCTTCTCTCTCCCCATCATAGGGAAATAGAGCCAAACACTCGTTCTTTCCGTCTGCCAGGCTTCCATACACTTTTCCACACCTTGTGATGCTTATACTCTCTCAAAAGAGTCAAACCAAAAGCGAGAGTGTCATACACAAATTCGGGAGACATTCCCACCTTTCAAAAGATATGCCCCCGCACGTAAACATTTCGAGTCTTGTCCAAAGGATCGATTGACTAAGGTCCGAAAAGATGGGTGCCTCCTCTCGTAAGACTACTCGAATTTCTTCACGCCGGGGCTTTGCTAAGCGGTTCTCCTGTGTTTTCATGTATCGCCTCTTCAAGCCGGGGCTCCTATAGTCATCTTTGGGTCCACATTGGGTTCTTCACTACGAGATAGATTCGATCTTTGTCGATTATTTTCAGGATTGCTTTGCATTACCAATCGATTGGGACTCGCTAATTATGTCGGAATCACAACGAGGTTATAAGATTGGGGCTTCGCCAAGTCACTTCTTCAAAATCTGGACTTCGCCTACTCGCTCTTCAAACCGGGCTTTGCCAAAGAAGTGGATCCGGGCTTTGTCAAGATGGTCTTTTGAACATGAATTTTATCAAGTCACAAGAAAGGTCTAGGCACATCAACAACTAGATTTTCACTTTCGTAACTTGGTACATAGCAGCCTTCCCGTAGCATCGGAATTTAAGAACCGGGGTTTCTCCCCGCAGTAGCAATTTCATCAAATCATTCTCCGAACAAGGTTTCGGCCAAGTCACAGCTCACCCAAATGAAAGAAGTTTCACTCATACCGACGTACTCTACAGCCTATCGGCATCAGCTTCAAATGACCAAGATTGAGAGGAAAAATTTCAACCAAGACCCGGGACCCGAATCCAATCAAAATTGAGGTCCATGTGATACTGTTAACAAAACCTCATTAACAACCGCTGTTTAAATCGCGATCGAGGGTTTTCACCCCCCTCCCACTTGCTCAAAATTGCTCCAAACAGCTTTCCAGACACATACATTCCAATACATCCCCTCTCACCACATGCATTCCCAAAAAATCTCCCTGTGGTTCATGTAGCATGCACAAAACTTGAATCAATAGGAACAATCCTAAGTCATAATTTTCCTGCCAAAAGCTTAGGCTAAGTGCATCTCCAAAAGCAAGTAAATGCATCATCTCGCGAACATATGCACTGATGTTCCCATAATCATTTTGATTCTATGCATGCAACCATCATCATGAATGTCATATGTGCATTTGTCCCTCTACTAACAAATGTAGCAATTCAAGCACGAAAGACCAGTTTTCCATCACTACCTGAAGCCTCTCCGCAGCGAGAATGGTCTCCACCAAAGACGACCTCCAATGTCCACAAATGGATGAAGACGACCTCCAGCATCTACAGTTTGGCAAAGATAGCCCCCATGTCTATAGCTTGGCAAAGACAAGTTCCGGCGTCTGCAACTTGGTGAAAACAACCCCCAACATTCACAAACAAATGAAGACCGCCTCCGGTGTCTACAAATCGGTCGGAAATGCCAAGTTCTCAAATACTAATTGGTCAGAGATGCCAAGTTCTCAAATACAATTCGGTCAGAGATGCCAAGTTCTCAAATACAATTCGGTCAGGGACGCCAACTTCTCAAAATACAAATCGGTCAGAGACACCAAGTTCTCAGATACAATTCGGTTAGAGACACCAAGTTCTCAAATGCAAATCGGTCAGAGACACAAAGTTCTCAAAAGCAAGAAGTCTCAATGTGAAGACAAGCTCAACAACTTCTACAAGGTTGACGATCACCAGCAAGATGCAGACTCAACCAAACTCCTCCTTCAGGTCAAAATGCCTCCAAAGACAGCAAATCGTCAGCAGAAACCGTCTCACGAATGGCAACCCAACAACTCTTCAGCCATAGCCTCAGTCCTTCCGGCAGCTACAGGTAAGCACAGCACAGGTATGAAAGCATATCTTAATCAACTACTTTTCTAAAAGAACATTATCATCAAGTCTTAGGGCGACTCCCCAAAAATAGTCAAATCTTAGGGCGACTTCCCAAAAACAGTCAAACCTCGGGTGACTCCCGAATACCGTCAAACCATCAAAGACCATCCCCAGCAGTTGTCGAACTACGGGATACGTAGGTAGCCTATCATAGGTCCAGCCACTTGACCAACACGGTTACCCTTTTCCCCGGTAATCCTCGTAAGCTCAAATCTTCCCCAGCGAGAACGCCCTCAAACAGTCTCCCTCAGGTACAAAACCCCGACTTAGGATCATACTCCTGAACTAGGTCCCCATTTAGGTTCATACTCCTGAACTGAGTCCCCGACTTCGGATCATACTCCTGAACTAGGTCCCCATTTAGGATCATACTCCTGAACTAGGTCCCCACTTAGGTTCATACTCCTGAGCTAAGTCCCCATTTAGGTTCATACTCCTCAACTAAGTCCCCATTCAGGTTCATACTCCTGAACTGAAACCCCGACTTAGGATCATACTCCTGAACTAGGTCCCCATTTAGGTTCATACTCCTGAACTGAGTCCCCACTTAGGTTCATACTCCTGAACTGAGTCCTCATTTAGGTTCATACTCCTGAACTGAATTCTCATTTAGGTTCATACTTCTGAACTAAACCTCAGCTTAGGTTCATCCCCGACGAAAGTTAACGGAATTCCAATCCCTTCAAATGAAGTCCACCAAAAGACTGTCTATCCCCTCGAAGTCTGTCCCCAACGAAAGAACACGAACATCGAAGAAAATTGTTTCAAAACAAGTTGTCACCTCCAGATCACCCATCACCAAGGTTTGAGGCACCTAAGACGCCATCACCAAGGTTCGAGGCACCTAAGACGCCATCATCAAGGTTCGAGGCACCTAAGACGCCATCATCAAGGTTCAAGGCACCTAAGACGCCATCATTAAGGTTTGAGGCACCTAAAACGCTATCACACACAACACTAGGAAAGCGATAAATCGCAATCATCCCCTAATTCGACAAATCGAAATCATTACCAGGGCGACTTCCCAAAAATAGTCAAATCATAGGGCGACTTCCCAAAAATAGTCAAATTATAGGGTGACTTCCCAAAAATAGTCAAATCATAGGGCGACTCCCCAAAAATAGTCAGATCATAGGGAGACTTCCCAAAAATAGTCAAATCATAGGGAGACTTCCCAAAAATAGTCAAATCATAGAGCGACTTCCCAAAAATAGTCAAATCTTAAGGCGACTTTCCAAAAATAGTCAAGTCATAGGGCGACTTCCCAAAAATAGTCAAATCTTAGGGTGACTTCCCAAAAATAGTCAAATCTTAGGTCAACTTCCCTAAAATAGTCACTCTAGGGTCGACGTCTGAAGATAGTCGAAAGACCCGAACTACGACTGGCTTGATTCCCCAATCGGGATACGTAGGTAGCCTATCATTAGGTTCATCCACCAGACCAAAATGGTCATTCTTATCCCCAGCAGAGTTTCTTTCAGCAACCGACTGCAGAACTTACTCGCCAGGTTGACATCCTAAAACAGTCACTCTAGGGTCGATGTCTGAAGATAGTCTAAAGACCCGAACTACGGCCGGCTTGATTCCCATTCGGGATACGTAGGTAGCCTATCGCTAGGTTCAGCCACTCGATCACTTGATCATCCTGTCAAATATGGAGCCTTACTCTTATCGACGACCCCGCTTCCTTTGAAAGCGCCGTCGCCGAGGGGCTACTGTAAGTGCTCCAATTTGAGTTGTTAGCATTTTCGTTAGAAAATTAACGAAAGTCTTAACATTCCTAACATTTCTAACAATTCCTAACCTTTCTAACAAAGTGAGGGTAGATTAGGGATTGCCATTTAAGGTTAAACCAAGAAAAGAATCTTAAAAAAGAAAAGAAATTGGAAAAATCCGAATTAGGCAAGCTGAAAAACACAAACTGCTGGAATTTTTGAATAATATTCCTTGTGTCCAAAGCCTGCAGCTGCAATTAATGAACAGTGCACGCTGAGGGTTTAATCCGCGCGGACATCTTTGCCATTTTCAGAGTCCTATAAATTAAGCCCTTCAGTCTCAGTTTACACAACACAATTCACTCACAGCAACAGCACTCTGGCGAAAAATAGAGAGAAAACAGTGGGAATCCTTAGATTGCCACAATTTTCTCTTGAATCTTTCCGAAATCCCACTCACTCCAAATACTCTCAAATCACTCCCATTCATACACAAACCCAAGCTTCAATCACCCCTTAAGAGGAGGATTAGAGAGAAAACATAGAGGACTTAATTGTTATCTACTTGTTTTCTCTTTGACCAACTCTAATCACAAGCCCTAAACACATTCAAACCAAGCCTTGAATCCATTCAAACACAAACACAAGGGAAGATAGGTATAACCTCCCTCTCCCTACCCTAAATCTCTCTCATCCATGCATGCACTTTCAAACTCCAAAATGTAGTTTGTTCATCTTCTTGCTCTAGATCCAAGAGGATCACCATGGAAGTTCATCTCCATGGATGATCCTCTACAAGGATCAACATTACTTTCAAAGTGTATTTACTTACTTGCAAACACATTTTCAAAACCCTAAAAATCATTTTCATACACAAAATCTTTCTTTCAAAGGATAAAATTCCCCTTCCCAAGCAAATGAAATGCTTAAAGTCCTAATGTACCCCAAGAATGGCTTGATATAGTAGATCACCACTAAAATTTTTAGTGATCACTAATCAAAGCCTAGGGAAATGGGGACAATCATGGATGCCAAACCCCCTTTAAAATCATGTTTTTCTTCAAGAGAAAGTTGCTGTCCAGTAGCCTTTCTCTAAGACCTCTGTCCATGGTCTAATTTTTTGGACATATAGAAACTTGGAATTCGTTGTTGACTACAAAATACTTTTTTGTATCCAACATACAGATCTTTCCAGAAATATTTTTACTTTATTTTTTGGGTGGGAAAAACTCCCTTTTTCAAATTTTCTTTTAAAGGTCAGTTCCTCAGTCTCTGGAAATCCAGATTTCATATCTGAGATTTCCAGAAGGTTTTGGTCCACCAAATCATCTCCAAATGGGAAAGTTATTTTACAGAAACCTTATTTAAGGTGTTTTGAACAAATTTCATTCTCGGAATTTCCCCAGATTCTGAGATTTTTAAGCCCTTAAACCCATTTTAAAATAAAGTGTCCACTGCCTTTTTCATTCTGGCAGAATTGGTTTTCAAGTTCAAAAAATCTTTTGAGTCCTAAAACTCAACCCAAAAATCACACCAAAAATCATGAGACTTTTTTAAAGTCTAATAAAGAGTTCCCAATTTTTACTTTTCAGTTCCAACTTATTTTGGCCAAAACACACACCCACACACACACAAATGGCTTTTAAGCTTGGAAGACTCGTTTTACGAGGCATTCCGGGTGAACACTAACGTTCTTCCCGGCGTGTAACGTGACCTCCGAACCCAAATCTCTAATCCCGGGCATTTTTCAAAGTTTTGGCCCTTAAAACAAAAATGGCGTGGCGACCCCGTTTGATTTCAAAAAAAATCGGGTACATCACAAATGCTACAAGCCCAAGCCGATGAAATGGAGGCCCGATTAGAACTTGAAAGGAGAATCCAAGCCGGGGAAATGAAAGCCATGGTTGATGAACTCTGAGCCATGAAACTAAAAGTGGCCGAATTAAGCTCAAAGAAGAAAGAGAATGGGACCTCTTCCGATGATGAAGTATCATACACCAAGAAGTCTAAAAGCCACCGCAAGCACATGAAAAAGGTGTATGAGCCTAGCTCATCATCTTCCTCCTCTGACAATGAGAGTTATGCTTCCAAGAAAGAAAGCAAGGACGAACCCCTTACCATGGCAATGCTAGAAAAGAAACTTGCATCCCTCGATGTGAGCAAGGGAACCTCGCTCTCTATTGACTATGACACCCTTCATCAATCCATGTCAAAGCTTCCTCGAAAGTACAAGACACCCGACATTGCAAAATTCAATGGTTCTACTTGTCCAAAATCCCATCTGGAAACCTACTCTTGGCCATGCTACCTATGGGTGTCGATGACAACATGCTAGTTCAATGCTTCCCTCAAACCCTTGATGGTGCCGCTAAAGATTGGTACATGACCCTTCCACTCTCCACAAGGCTTGATTGGCCACTCGCCAGTCGTACCTTCCAAAAACAATTTGAGGACAACACTACCTACCGCACTACTAGGAGAGACCTTGAGCAAACTAAGCAACGACAAAATGAATCATTCGCAGACTTCGTCAAAAGATGGAGGACCAAACTGACTGAAATCGTTGATAGGCCAAGCCTAGACGAACAAATTCATATCCTACTTCAATGTCTCCGCGAAGAGTACCAAGAGAAGCTTGCCGGCAATTACTTCCCTAGTTTCCTCGAACTCCATAAATCGGGCCTTAGAATTGATGAATTGATCCGTCTTAGAAAGAATTCAGAAAAGGAGAATTGTCCAACAAAGGGGAGCACCGATCGTACCTATCATGATTTTGGTGGGGCTACTCTCAAGGAAATGTTTGATGATCTAGTAGGCCAAGGAAAATTGAAGCCAATGGAAGACTATCATCCTAAGAAAATGAGAGAAGATTGGGACCACGACAAATTTTGTGATTACCATCAGTTTAGTGGTCATGACACCAGCAATTGCTATAATTTGAGGGACGCCATCCAAGACTTGTATGAAGCCGGCAAGATCAACTGAAGCATCACCACCTTGGGGCTCCGATTGTCCTCTCCTTTTTTCCTTTGAAAAAAAAAAAAAAAGAAAAAAAAAGAAAAAGAATATAGATTAGGTCAACTTCCTAGTATGTTCTCGAAGAGTCGTTCTGTCATTCTAGTCCATCTCTCTCCTCTCTAGTTTGTGTCAAGTGAACTATCGAGTCTGTTTCAAATTTCCTTATCAATAAAAGTTATCTCTTTATCCTGAACACTTTCCCAAGAGTTGTTTTTCTTTATGAGTATCATTTGATCCATGCTGAATAATGGACCCTGATTCCTTAAATCATCACGAAAAATAGAAACTTCTAAACAAGTTTGAAATGAAAACTATCATTAGAAGGCTTAAGGCTAAACATTACTCCTGTTGAAAGTCGATTGTCAACAAACGAAGGAAGCCAAAGGCGCTGCTATCAACATTCATCCCAAGAAGAGTGGGGCTACTCAAGGCTTTGAGAGTACAAAAAAAAATTAAAAAAAAAAAAACTCGCTAGGTCAAAACTCCTCAAATCGTCCTAGGCAAAATTTAGAGCATCAAAAAAAAAGGGAAAAAAAAGAGAAAAAAAAGGGAAGAAGAAAAAACTCTCAAGCCTTCATCGCCCCACAACAAGGATGAAATTTCAACAAAAGCAAGAAGGACTCTCCCACAGAGAAAAAGAGTCAAGTAATACCTACGAAGAAAAGAGGATTCCTCAACATCCTCTTACCATGAAGCCTGAATGGCAGCGCAAATGAAGAAGACTTTCAACATCAATCCATAAAAAGAAATGTTTAGCCTAAAGTCGTACTAATGATTGTCTTTCTTTTCAAACTCGTTAAGAAATTTCTAGATGATACATAGGTCCATTAAAGGAAGAACAACTTTTCTAGACCTTTGAGCCATTTAGCGTTCTTTGTTGAGTCTAGGGGCTTCCTCTTAGCCATTCTCATACACACTCTTGAAATCCAAGCAGTAAAACTGGGGCTTCCTAACCTTTCCTCCCCCAGTCAATCCCTACTTAAACTCTCAAGAGTAATCAAATCTGCATTAGAAGCTTTCCCCTTTTGCTTCTCACTCTCATCATTAGAGGATATACTCCCCCAAAAAGAGTCAATGCTTGGATCACCTTCAAAAAAGATAGAGTCCGTCTCTCCTCAACTAAACTTGAGATCTCATATTTCTCTTTAATGAGATTCTTCCAACTGAGTCCCCTTCGAGTAAACATACTTTTTAAAAAAAATGCTCGCTAGGTTGAAAACTCGTAAAGAGCGGCCTAGGAAAAAACTAGAGCACAAAAACAAAAGACGCAAAAGAGATGCCCGCTAGATTGAAAACCCGAAAGGGCGGTCTAGGCAAAAACCAGGGTGCGTCACTAAGAAAAAAAAATTCAAAGAAAAAAAAGGAGGGGATCCTTCTTCAATTCACATAGCCTCACAAGCCTGTTCACGAAGTCATCTACAGCATACAAGAAGTCTTGGGGCTTAGTGTCGAGAGAAGCCTATGAAAGTACGTGCTTTGGATTGGGCAGCATAAGTTCTACATAGCAAAAGCCATTGGAGTGGTTTAGGCCTCGTTCAGTCAATGATCATCACATAAGAAACTTAGGGGATTGACGATGAAAAAGCCCTGCGACAACGAAAAAATTCTTGAATTATCCTGAACCTTAGCGTTGAACTTGGGTTATCTCAACGGAATCCTATTAGACGATTGTCTCATTCGATCTTTAGATGGACCTCACGAGTTGGTCTTCTAAAACCAAAATCTAAATCAAACAAACGATTTTCAATTCTCACATAATATAACTCATTCTCCCCGCTGATTCTTGGAGTCGAGTGCACATTGATCGTCTTGAATAAACAAATGCTTAAGTGAATATATGTTGTTATGCAAATGCTTTCACTAAACCCTCTTGCAGGAATTAAAGTACATAAAAGCACGTCAAGTGCCTACTTTCAGATCAAACATGTTGAGTGTTTGGATTTCGCTTACCATTTATCAATGCATCCAATTATGTGCGTCGAGCATCTCTTAAAGCGTCAAGCATCCATCACGTCAAGTGCCATGCGTCAAGCATATTCCAACAAAAAGCCCGGTCTTGAATCTCCAGGATCGTCACCAATTAGGTGTGTCAAGCATCTACAGGTAGTATGTCGAGTACTCACCAACAAAAAAAAGCTCGGTCTTGAATCGCCAGGATCGTCACCTCAACAAAAGCCCGATCTTGAATCGCCGGGATCGTCACCAACAAAAGCCCGATCTTGAATCGCCAGAATCGTCACCAATTAGGTGTGTCAAGCATCTACAGGTAGTATGTCAAGTACTCACCAACAAAAAAGCCCGGTCTTGAATTGCCAGGATCGTCACCAATAAAAGCCTGGTCTTGAATCGCCGGATCGTCACCAATTAGGTGTGTTAAGCATCTACAGGTAGTATGTCGAGTACTCACCAACAAAAAGCCCGGTCTTGAATCGCCAGGATCGTCACCAATTAGGTGTGTCAAGCATCTAAGATCAGTATGTCAAATACTTACCTCAACAAAAGCCCGATCTTGAATCGCCAGGATCGTCACCTCAACAAAAGCTCGGTCCCGAATCGCCAGGATCGTCACCTCACTCCAGTCTCAAAAGACAAACCAACAGGACACAAAGGACCGGACAGGTAAAACCTTTGTTTTCTAACATCTTTCCCCGCAGGTTCGGAGCCCAAACAGGCGAATCTTCAGACAGACAGGTATATTCAGAATTGGGTCATGATTTGATTCCTCAGTATGGATTTGCCTTTTCAAAAATAAAATCTCCTCGATTTTCAAAAAATGATTTTCAAAATACCTAAAGCAACCTTTTCGTGTTTTGGAGTCGAACTACGTTTTGGTCTGATTCTCCGATAGAGATACGTAGGCAGCCATGTGGCACGACCATCCCAGTGTTCAGAATGATGTCTTTTCTATCGACGACACTTCTTCTTTCATAAGACATGTCGCCGAGGGGCTCTGTAGACACCCCATTCTGAACTCATAATTACATGATTACACTACTCTTCATCTCTCTTTTATATTTTGATGAAAGCATATCAGTTTCGTCATGTTTCGTTAAGTTTCTAACTAACCTCGTTAGTTTTGGACCTAACTGACTAACGGAATAAACTGAAGAGGACAAAATAGTCAAATGACTAGTTATCTTGCACGGAATAGCGTGTCTCGCGCGAGACAACCCCTCGACAGGATGTGCAGAGTCACTTCCCTTCTCCATTTCAACCTCTCTTCTTGATAAATATCATCCAATCCGGGTATCCAATCAGGAAAGGGTTCTGGAAGCTTCCTTGGGAGGAGTCTCAATCCACTTGAGTCTCCTAAACTTGGTGACCAAGTCATGCATCCACCTTTTAACCCCTATAAATACTGGATGACTTTCAATATTTTGGAGGTCCAGAATTCTATGTTGGAGGTCCCCGATCCCCGATCGAAAACACATAACACACACATTTTATAGGTTTCTCTCCCTGAAAGATTTCTACAAAATCACCTAAAGTTTGTTTATCAACCTTGTTGATCAACAAACATCGAAGCCCGAATCAAGGATTAAGGCGAAGCTCTGTCCGCATCAAGATTCGACTCTAGGATTGAGGCGAAACTCTGTCCGAATCTCTTCTCAAAAGGTAATCATCCTTTAAACTTTCGTTTCTCTTCTCAATCCCTCTATTGATTTTAGAGTAGTGTAATCCCATTAAAAGTATTAGCCTAGAGTCCCTTCAATTCATGGAGGCATTCTCGAAGCATACAATCCGACATTCCTAATTAATAAATTAATTAGGGTTTATTTATTTCTTCTTATTATTCTTTGAATTGATTTGATTAATAACACCCAATTAGCAAGACCAATCTTTAGATTGGGTAGAATGGATGCTCCTTGACCTACCCATTCCATAACTTAACCCCCGAACCCTTGAATCTCTTGAAAATCAAAAAGGTTTTTCTTATTGTTTTCCATCAATAAATAATAAGTGGCGACTCAAAAGATGTTTGAAAAAATTCACGCATCGCTACACCTATCCACTTCTTTCTCTTTAATATCCTTATTTTTCTCTACCTCTCCACTTATCTCTCTCTAACCGTTATTCTCTCTCTCCTTTTAACCCCCTTTCAGCATCGTTGTCCCTTACTCCCAACCTAGGTCAAATTCGTTCCAAAAATTTCCACAAAATTACCATGGCTTCTCCATCCAAAACCAACACCAAACCCTCAAACACTGACCAAATGGACATCTCTCCAAGTATTGCTCCCTCTGTAGCTTCTCATGTAGCCATGGAGACTTCTCCCATGATTACACCAAGCTCTACTCCTCCAAATGGCTTTAGTTCCAGCTGCTGTCCCAATATCCTCATTCGAACATGGCATTCCCAAAGTCACACTCATCCCAGTCAAACCAAAAAGAAAAAGAAAGCTCCCTTAGCCAAATTGTCTCCTCAAGTAGCAAAGGGGAGGTCCTCCAATTGAATCAGGTCAATAAGGTCCAAAGCTACATCAAATACTACCTCTGATCCGGTTGAAGTTTCAGAAAGCTCCTTGGAAATGTCATCACCTCATGTGAGTGACGAGAATTTTGATGCAACAAAGGAGAAGGAACCTTCTGTGGACTCATTTGAAGCCTGGGGGGATGCTGAAGAGGAGGAAACGTTGTCTGATTTTCAAAAGAGAAAAGGCAAGGCCAAAGTTTCTGTGAGTGCTACCAAAGGTGCTACCAAGAAGAGGATATCATCTGAGGTAACACCTGCCCCCTCCTCTGTTCCTACACAATCTTCTCCTAGTGATAATGAATTTACTGGTGATGAGTTTATTCGAAATGAAGAGGATAAAGCTTTTCCAAAACCATTTTTTACTTTGGAATTTTATAAGAAAGAAAACATGGAGTTTTGGCTTAACAATTCAAGTAAGAAATTGTTAAAATAAAAGCATATTGATGTGGGTCAGTTAGAAAAGGAAGGGATGGTTCAGTTTTTGAAATATGCTTTTATTTTAACAATTTCTTAATTGAATTGTTAAGCCAAAACTCCATATTTTCTTTCTTATAAAATTCCAAAGTAAAAAATGGTTTTGGAAAAGCTTTATCCTCTTCATTTCGAATAAACTCATCACCAGTAAATTCATTATCACTAGGAGAAGATTGTGTAGGAACAGAGGAGGGGGCAGGTTATGTTGGAGGTCCCCGATCCCCGATCGAAAACACATAACACACACATTTTATAGGTTTCTCTCCCTGAAAGATTTCTACAAAATCACCCTAAATCACCTAAAGTTTGTTTATCAACCTTGTTGATCAACAAACATCGAAGCCCGAATCAAGGATTAAGGCGAAGCTCTGTCCGCATCAAGATTCGACTCTAGGATTGAGGCGAAACTCTGTCCGAATCTCTTCTCAAAAGGTAATCATCCTTTAAACTTTCGTTTCTCTTCTCAATCCCTCTATTGATTTTAGAGTAGTGTAATCCCATTAAAAGTATTAGCCTAGAGTCCCTTCAATTCATGGAGGCGTTCTCGAAGCATACAATCCGACATTCCTAATTAATAAATTAATTAGGGTTTATTTATTTCTTCTTATTATTCTTTGAATTGATTTGATTAATAACACCCAATTAGCAAGACCAATCTTTAGATTGGGTAGAATGGATGCTCCTTGACCTACCCATTCCATAACTTAACCCCCGAACCCTTGAATCTCTTGAAAATCAAAAAGGTTTTTCTTATTGTTTTCCATCAATAAATAATAAGTGGCGACTCAAAAGATGTTTGAAAAAATTCACGCATCGCTACACCTATCCACTTCTTTCTCTTTAATATCCTTATTTTTCTCTACCTCTCCACTTATCTCTCTCTAACCGTTATTCTCTCTCTCCTTTTAACCCCCTTTCAGCATCGTTGTCCCTTACTCCCAACCTAGGTCAAATTCGTTCCAAAAATTTCCACAAAATTACCATGGCTTCTCCATCCAAAACCAACACCAAACCCTCAAACACTGACCAAATGGACATCTCTCCAAGTATTGCTCCCTCTGTAGCTTCTCATGTAGCCATGGAGACTTCTCCCATGATTACACCAAGCTCTTCTCCTCCAAATGGCTTTAGTTCCAGCTGCTGTCCCAATATCCTCATTCGAACATGGCATTCCCAAAGTCACACTCATCCCAGTCAAACCAAAAAGAAAAAGAAAGCTCTCTTAGCCAAATTGTCTCCTCAAGTAGCAAAGGGGAGGTCCTCCAATTGAATCAGGTCAATAAGGTCCAAAGCTACATCAAATACTACCTCTGATCCGGTTGAAGTTTCAGAAAGCTCCTTGGAAATGTCATCACCTCATGTGAGTGACGAGAATTTTGATGCAACAAAGGAGAAGGAACCTTCTGTGGACTCGTTTGAAGCCTGGGGGGATGCTGAAGAGGAGGAAACGTTGTCTGATTTTCAGAAGAGAAAAGGCAAGGCCAAAGTTTCTGTGAGTGCTACCAAAGGTGCTACCAAGAAGAGGATATCATCTGAGGTAACACCTGCCCCCTCCTCTGTTCCTACACAATCTTCTCCTAGTGATAATGAATTTACTGGTGATGAGTTTATTCGAAATGAAGAGGATAAAGCTTTTCCAAAACCATTTTTTACTTTGGAATTTTATAAGAAAGAAAACATGGAGTTTTGGCTTAACAATTCAAGTAAGAAATTGTTAAAATAAAAGCATATTGATGTGGGTCAGTTAGAAAAGGAAGGGATGGTTCAGTTTTTGAAGGACATGAATTTTCTTAAGGCAAATAATCATGCCTCAGTTTTTTTTTTTAAAGTGTTGTGAGAAACTTTTTTGCTAACCTACATGCTCATTTGGATTTGATCTGAGAAATTTGGAAAAGTTTTTGTGAGGGGTAAGGTTTATTCATTTACTCCAGCCCTTATTAACAAGGTTCTAGGCCTCCCAAATTTAGATGACGAGAGCATTAGGGTTAATAGGGATGAAATTGTCAAGCTTCTCACACATAACAAACTTCAGTCCTGGCCTTTATAGGAAAAACTTCATGCTTCTAGGATTACCTCTCTGTACTTTGTACTTCACAAGCTTTGCATCTTCAATTGGCTCCCTACTACGAATGAACCTATTATTACATTGGAGCATGCTAATGTTTTGTACAGATTGGGTAAAAACCTTAGGATTAACTTTGGAAGATTAGTGTTCAAACACTTAGCCTCGTGGGGTAGAAAGAAAGAAATGAACATTAGCTTTTTCCCCTAACCTTCTTTGATCTTCAAAGTCTTAGTTTTTCAATCCTTGCCTATTGAAGCCTCTGATTCTTTCACCTCTGAACCTGAGTATTATACCATTGATCAACAACTGAAAAAGGGTAACAGGTATACAAAAGATCTTCCTTGGAAAAATTTGATGAAACTGCCTTTGTTCTTCCTGGTACTATCTCACGTGATATCCCAAGTGCTTTCCCAGGTGTTGACCCTAATACTTTTGCAGGTATTGATGCTACAAGTATTTTGTCCAATATGATAAATCTTCTGGGCAACACTTCTCCATCAATCCCAAAGACGACAGTGCTGAATTTCTTGCACAAACAATCAAGTGCAATGGGAGAACTTGTTGAGGGATGGGCCAAGCTTAAGCAGGCAACTGACACTTTTATTGATGAAATTTCTTCCCAAATAGGGGGAGGATGTGCTGCTGCTACAACTTCTGAAGCTGGTGCTACTGCAGGTGCTACCACCAGTGCTGGCCCAAGTGATGGTGGAAATGATAGGGAAGGAGATCAGGAGGAAGAAGAAGAAAAGGAGTTTGAAGAAGAAGAAGAAAACTGAATACCTAAAGGTTGATAAACTTGGAGGTTGATGTTGCCACTACTGTGTTGGTGGACTTGGTTTGTGGTGTCCTAAAACAATTTCTTTTTATTTGGTAATGTGGTTCCTAAACAATTTACCTTTTATTTTATTTATGTTGGTTGCAAAACACTTTAGTTGGTTTGTTTAAAACTTTAATCGTTAGGATGTTTTGTTTGCTTGGATGATATTTTGCTACAATGGTTTATGGTTTTATTTTAACTTAGTTTATTTCGAAAACTTTTTAAGTTTGAAATAAATTAGTTTATTTTGATAAATCATTGTTTAGATTAGCTCCTTGGTTAAGGGGGAGATAATTTTCGTGGAGTTGTTATACTTTGTTTCTATGCTCTGTGTATCTGTTTATGGACTGACATATTGCAGGTGAGCAGCACATTAGGTTTGAGAAGAAATGTCCAACTAAGGGGGAGATTGTTAGTGTAAACTACAGATGATATCTTAGATGATTTCCCAGATTCCAGATGATATCGCAGATGATTTCCTGTGCTGGAATTTACATAGTTGTACATTTCTTATTTACTAATTAATGGACTAATGTGCTAATATAATCTGTATAGTCTATGGTGTATGTCCATATTTCAGGTTGCAATATGATTGGAGAATGAGCTAGAAACATGGTGGATTTTGGAAAAGGAAGATTTATGCATAAATAACATTTTATGCATAAACCGTTCCAAGACCCTTTTTGTGTTAGCAATATTAAAAACGTGGGAAGACTTATTCAAATGATTTGTTACTGATTCAAAGATAGTACAACATGAAGAAAGCTTGGGAGTACAAGGCGTTGAAGCTTGATCTTGGATAACAAGCACACGATTGCTATTTTGAAGGAAAGTGGGTGCTTGAATTGAGGAACACTCCAACCACTTCCCCACTCTCCCTCAGCATCCAAGACAGCCCAAAGGTTGTTTATTTGAGTAGCCTTCAAGTAATTGAAGACTATAAATATGCTTGGAAGGAGTCATTTGAAGACAAGCCAATATATGCCCATTTCATACACACCTTCAAAGCATAAGAGATAGAGTTCTTTGTTTGGTTCTTTTCATCCATCCTCCCTTGTAATTACGCACTTGATTACCTTGGTATCAAGTTGTGTATAGGCTAGGATTGGATTTCGCTCTTTATCTCTTGTTCCATAGAGCTCATATTGTTATAGCCATAGGGAACATTTTGGCTTTGTAAATTCATTGTTCATAGTGATTATAAAGTCTTGCCTAAGAGGCATCCTCAAGTTATATTATTTATATAACTTGAGAAAAACAATTTTGGTGTTATTATTCCGCTGCAATCTCTTTACAAAATTGTTTTTATTTTCGAATTGTGTGTGTGTGTGCTATCCCAAGTGCTATCATTGGTGCTGTTATCACCTTGGATATCACTTGTGATTCTGGCCATGACAATTTCATTCCCCTCACCACACCCACTCATCAATCACACAGCAGTTACTGCTTCTCCAAAAACCCTTTGCGTTCTGGAAATTACCCGGATCGCGCGCGGGGGGAGCGCGGCTAGCGGCATTTCGCAAAAGCTTGGGACCTCGCTTCCAGAGAAGGGGAGGAGTCGCCACACGGTTTTATATTATGAGCCCAAACATTGAGAATGGCTGAGTTTGAAAAAAAGGGGCTCGTTTTAATTGGTAGCCAAAACATGGAATAGTCTTTGAAAAAGTGGAGTTTTGTATTATGAGCCCAAACTTGACAAATGGCTTTGAAAATGTGACGTTTTGTATTATGAGCCCAAACTTTTAAAATGGATTTTTTGTACCAGAGATTGTTAGGTTCGGAGGTCACGTTACGTTTCGGGAAGAGTATATTGAGATCACCCGAAACGCCTCGTATGACAAGTCTTTCTACCTTTCTCGAAATTTTATGCGTGTGTGTGTGTGTGTTGCATTTTTGAAAATGGGCTTGAATGTCAAGCTTAATCTTGGTTTGAGTGACAAACGTTGATTTTAATGATAAAAACGAGCGTTTGAATGACAAACGTCGGTTTTGAGTTATTTTGAAAATGGCGTTCGAAGGACGAGCTTAAATCTTTAGTTTGAATGTCAAACGTTGATTTTAGTGAAAAGATCGTTTGAATGTCAAACGTCGGGTTTGGAGTCGTAAATGAGCATTTGAATGTCAAACGCCGATTTTGCATTGTTTTGAATAGGAGTTCGAATGACGAACTCCGGTTTTGAACCGGGCATTACATTGTGACCAATTTTATGAAAAGAGGTATTAAATGATATGCGATCAACGAGTCGTTTTTGTGACTCAGACTTTTATAAGTAATACTATCACAAGCCAAATGGCTCGGACTTGTAAATGACAGTATTTAAAGTGCGGTATCAACGGAATCAAACGATTCGGACAGTAAAGATGCGATCGACGAGCCAAACGGCTCGGGGTTGTAAAGGCATATAAATTAAATGACGGTATCGACGGATCAAACGATCCGGATTTAGTAAATGACGATCACGAACCAAATGGTTTGGACGGTAAATGTGTGAATCGACGGATCGAACGATCCGGATCGTAAATAACATAAACGTAAAAAAACGGGGCCGGAATGCCGTTTTAACCCGAAATTACTTCTCTTACGGGAGAGAAGATGATTTTGGGGTAAAACGTATCAAACCCCGTAGACGGTGTTACGTCTACATTTCGAAAGTTTCGACCGAAACGATAATAGCGATTGACGCGTAAATCGAGGCGAAACGAGTTTTAGAGAGAGTGTGTTACCTATGGCTAGGGGTGACTCTTTGACTCGGTTTACGTATACGGGATATAGTTTTGGTGTTTGAAAGGTGTTTCAAGGTTTTGGGGGGGGTGAAATTGGTTTATGCCGTGGGGTTTGTGAAGAGGGGTTAATGTTTTTCCCTCTTTTTTTTACAAATGACAGCCCTTCTATTTATAGGGTGAAAATGCAAAAAAGGTCGGACGGCCTAAGGTTCAATTTGGGGAGTTTTTGGGTATTTTGGAAATTTGGAGGGCTTGATGAGAATTTTGGTTTTTCAAGTAAAACAGGCCGGACGGCCAGTTCCCTTGAATTTGATTGATGTTGATTTGGGGAGTGGTGCATGCGTGCCACATGCCCCTGTGACTCACCTAGGCTAGGGATTTTGTCCCGTTATTCCCGGTTTTGTCCCTTTTTTAAATAATTGTCTGGAAAATGTCCGAAACGCCCTCAAAAAGTGCCGAAAAGTGTCGAAAAGTGCATTTTTCGAGGAAAGTTGTACTTTTACGTGTGATAGCGTGTGTTGAGTACACTTTGATGTCGGGATGCATGGGGAAATCCCGGGTGTCTCGTTGACTCGAGAGCGGGGAGCTTAACGGGTTCCGATTAACCTGGGAAGGGCCAGTTAACGGATTCCGGTTAACTTTTAACGGATTTTGATGACCCGGATTTGGGTACTTATAGTAGCCCCTCAACGACGTTACTTTCGAAGGAAGTGGGGTCGTTGAAAAAAGATAAGGATCCAAATCGGGGGATGCCTTACTTTGAGAGACCTGAGTGGTCAGCTGGCTGGACCCTTAGTGGAAGGATTCCTACGTATCCCTAGTGGAAATTCAGCCGATCGTAGTTCGTAGGTGCGAGGGTATTTCGTAGGGCCTCGACCTCTGGGGGAATGATTAGGAGGAGTTCGTCCTGGTTGAGACTTATTCGGGGGTGTCTAGACCTGAGTAAGACTATTAGGAGGCGTCTGAACCTACGGGAGACTAAAAGGGTATAAGAAATGTCCGTACCTGACGGCGTATTCTGAAAGGGTGTGAGAAATGTCCGTCCCCAATGGCGTATTCTGAAAGGGTGTGAGAAATGTCCGTCCCTGACGGCGTATTCTGAAAGGGTGTGAGAAATGTCCGTCCCCGATGGCGTATTCTGAAAGGGTGTGAGAAATGTCCGTCCCCGACGGCGTATTCTGAAAGGGTGTGAGAAATGTCCGTCCCCGACGGCGTATTCTGAAAGGATGTGAGAAATGTCCGTCCCCGACGGCGTATTCTGATAGGGCGTGAGAAATGTCCATCCCTGATGGCGTATTCTGAAAGGATGTGAGAAATGTCCGTCCCCGACGGCGTATTCTGAAAGGGCGTGAGAAATGTCCGTCCCCGACGGCGTATTCTGAAAGGATGTGAGAAATGTCCGTCCCCGATGGCGTATTCTGAAAGGATGTGAGATATGTTCGTCCCTGACAGCGTATTCTGAAAGGGTGTGAGAAATGTCCGTCCCTGATGGCGTATTCTGAAAGGATATGAGAAATGTCCATCCCTGACGGCGTATTCTGATACACGAAGGAAGCGGGATCTCATGCTGGGAATTCGACGGAAATGACGGTCGAAGAGGGATCGTTGTTCGGGCTTATGTTGATTTGTTGCTCTTTTTTTATCTGCTAGGGATATGGTGTTCGGGCTTACGATGATGGCCGAAGAGGGATTGTCATGCGGGCTTATACCGATTGCCGCTGAAATGAGGTGGTCGGGCTTACGATTTGACGGCCGGGGAAGTGAATGTTCACTTGCTGGAGCAAAAAGATACTCGGGCTTACTATGGCGGCCGAAGAGGGATTGTTGTGCGGGCTTATAGTGATTGCCGCTGAAATGGGGTGGTCGGGCTTACGATTGACAGCTGGGGAAGTGAAGGTTCGCTTGCTGGAGCAAAAAGGATACTCGGGCTTACTATGGCGGCCGATTTACCTTCTAAAGATGGTACTGAGATTTAACGTCCGAAGACAGAGTGTTAGTGAGGACTAACGGGAATTTTAACGTCTGGAGATGGAATCTTGATTTAACGTCCGAAGACGGCTTGAGATTTAACGTCCGAAGAAAGAGTGTTAGTGAGGACTAACGAGAAATTTAACGTCTGGAGACGGAATCGTGATTTAACGTCCGAAGACGGTTTGAGATTTAACGTCCGAAGACAGAATGTTAGTGACGACTAACGAAAAATTTAACGTCTGGAGACGGGGCATTAGAAATGTCTAACTGAGATTTATCCTCGGGGGAGGGGACGTTAGAAATGTCTAGCTGGGGAATTGGACCTCGTGAGAGGGACGTTAGAGATGTCTAACGGGGAATTTTAACCTCCGGTTTTGACGGGTTTTTCGAAATGTTTTGAAAGTTTCGGGATTTGAACCGTTAATATTCCGACTGGGACGGAAGTATTTGAGGGAGATGAACCGTTAATACTCCAACTGGGACGGAAGTATTTTAGGGAAATGAACCGTTAATACTTCGACTGGGACGGAAGTATTTTAGGGAAATGAACCATTAATAATCCGACTGGGACGAAAGTATTTTAGGGAAATGAACCGTTAATACTTCGATTGGGACAGAAGTATTTTAGGGAGATGAATCGTTAATACTCCGACTGGGACGGAAGCATTTTAGGGAAATGAACCGTTAATACTCCGGCTGGGACGGAAGTATTTTAGGGAGATGAATCGTTAATACTCTGAATACTCCGACTAGGACGGAAGCATTTTAGGGAAATGAACCGTTAATACTCCGATTGGGACGGAAGTATTTGAGGGAGATGAATCGTTAATACTTCGACTGGGACAGAAGTATTTTAGGGAAATGAATCGTTAATACTACGACTGGGACGAAAGTTTTTTAGGGAAATGAACCGTTAATACTCCGACTGGGACGAAAGTATTTTAGGGAAATGAATCGTTAATACTCCGACTGGGACGGAAGTATTTGAGAGAAATGAACCGTTAATACTCCGATTGGGACGGAAGTATTTGAGGGAAATGAATCGTTAATACTCCGACTGGGACAGAAGTATTTGAGGGAGATGAATCGTTAATACTCCGACTGGGACGGAAGTATTTTAGGAAAATGAACCGTTAATACTCCGACTGGGATGGAAGTATTTTAGGGAAATGAACTGTTAATATTCCGACTGGGACAGAAATATTTTAGGGAAATGATTGAACCATATCTTTGTGTTGATATATTTTTGTGATTTTTGACATGTGCATATGCATTTTGTGTATGTTATCTCGTAGTAACATACCTTTGATGTGTTTACCTGCAGGGGCGAGGATCGGTTGATGTGTCCACTACTAAGAGTAAGGGAGATATTGAGGCACTCTGCCAGATGTGGGAGATATTCCCAGATGTGGCTTGGGACGGCGAGAGGAGTCCACGACAGTTCGTGATTGACTCCAACCTGGCAGGCTTTATCAGTTCGGTAGCCGTGGTGGCTTTGACGCAGAGGGCGAAGGTACTTCATGTTGCCCTTAGCGAGCACTGGTGGGATACGACCCACACATTTCATTTCAGGTGGGGGGAGGCGACCGTGACCTCTACAGATTTTGCTGCGATTACAGGGTTGTCATTTCAAGATAACCCCATTGAGTGGTTTGATGGCTTCACCAGGGAGCAGTTTTCGGAACTGCTTGGTTTCGATATTACCGATGCCAGGGGCCTGGGTATTCGGTACAAGCCAATGGAGGCTCACTTGAGGAGGGCATCGAGGAGTATTTGGCTGGCTCCGAGAGGATAACAGCTGAGTTCTTGGCTCGAGGGTTTTTGTGGTTCGCTCTGTCAGCTACCTTATTTCCCAATGTCGACATGGCATGTCAGTTTGCTCTGCTCGGCTCTCTGACCAATCTGGAGGCTGTGAGAGGATTTGCTTGGGGAGAGGCCGGTCTGACCGAGCTCTATTATGCTTTGGACAGGTTTTCTCAGGGAGAGGAAAACTCATTCTGCTGTTTTCAGTTTGCTCTAGATGTGAGTTTCTTTCTTTTTCTCTTCCTTGTCTCACTTGTACTCGTATGTATCTGCTTTGTAGCTGACATAAATTTCCTTGCATTTGACAAGGGTGGTTCTTGGTGGTGTTCCACCTGCATAGGTGTGAATGTGGTGCCCAAGATTGCGGCGCTTTTTCGTGTTTTGAACCACTTTCTCGTGTAAGGGGGTCCCCGCCTCACATCGGTTTGAAGACATCTGGTTTAAATTGAAAAATGGAGTCGCCGCGCCATTTTGATTTCCTCAAAACTTTGAAAAAAGGATTAGAGTCCGAAGGTTAAGTTACTCGGGAAGAGAACGCGTTCATGCTTCACTCAAGGAAGCCTTGCCGAAGCAAGTCTTCCAAGATCCAATTTTTCGTTAATTTTCGTGCATGATTTCGTGCGCTTTGTGGATTTCGTGTGTGGTGATGTGATTTTGAAGGGGAGGGAATGTGCCAAGTGGTCTTTCGGACGTATAAACCACATGAAATGTTGGTTATCTCTCAGTGATTCCTTTGGATTTTTGATATGTTCGAGGCTTTCGATCCTACGCCATCATCTGACTTACGACTCATCATTGCGACCTTTATGTCTCCGTCATATGTGATCGGGATTAGGGACCGCCTCTTTTATAGTCCAAGAATGAGACTCCTTTAGAAAGAAAGGGACCTTGCTCCATCAATCCTACATCTTGAGACGATTTAAGCTTCGATATAGGGACAGTTTATGCTCGTCTCTCAAGTGATGATTTACGGAGATGTAGGGGCTCAAGTTCATCCGCTTTTAAAGGGAGTTCATCCGTTTCTAAAGGGCTATCCGGTATCTTTTTTATATGGGGGAAACGTATGTAAAGATATGACCTTTACACCGCTACGCCCAAGAGATGCTTTTCAAGCAAGGAATAAGTGAAGGGGAATAAGGGGAGGATTGGACTTTTATACTCATCCTATGCCTGGTGTCTTAATACTATCCTATGCCTTTGTGCCTTAAGAAGGAAATAGGAGTCCTTGGAGAGAGATCGAACCAAGAGGGACATGGGGAACAAGTTTTTAAATGCATTTTTAATACTAAAGATGACATTTTTATGCAAACATGTGTAAGGAAAACTATGCAAGCTAAGACTAGGAATGTAAAGTGGGGGACCTTAGCTTCCTATGTCCTTTAAGAACCATTTCCTTTAAGAACCATACTTAGGGAAGCAAGGTCCTTGGAAGCAAGGTCTACGGGAAGGGGATGACATTTATGCAAGTAAAGATGACATTTTAATATAAAGATGGGAGATGTTCCTGATATATGGACGGCAAGGAGTCCACGACACTGTGATTCACTCCAACCCGTGTGCAGCTTTATCCACCCTAGCCGTGGTGGCTCAGAGGGCGAAGGTACTTCATGTTGCCCTTAGCGAGTACCGGTGGGACACGACCCATACATTCCATTTCGTAGGGGAATGGCGACCATGACTCCACCGATTACATAGTAAATTACCGGGTTGTCATTTATGGGCAACACCCATTGGAGCGGTTTGATGGCTTCACCAGGAGCAATTGCCTGAGGAGCAATTTGATATTACCGATGCCAAGGGCTTGGTATTTCTGAAGATGGAGCTGATGGAGGCTCACTGAGGAGGGCATCATGAGCATTACTGCCCTGAAGGAAGGAGCAACTTGGAGGGATGCTTGGCTCGAGGGAGGTGATTTTGTGGTTCGCTTTCCTACGTTCCACTACGGACATCGTGGTTGACACGACATGTCATTTTGCTCGCTCGCTCTAACCAACCTCGGGAGGCCGTGATAGGGTAAATTGCTATTATGGTTGACAAGTGAATAGAGAGGAAAACTCATTAGGTGCTTCCTAGTTTGATTTTGATGTGAGTTTAACTTTCTTTCATGGTCTTATCCTTATCTCACATGTACTCGTATGCATCCGCTTTTAGCCATATAACTTTCCTCAAGTTTGATGGAAAGTTCTTCGAGGTGTTTCACCCGCTACTGCGGGATACTTAGTAGGCATGAACGAGATTTAGGTACTTACATATAGTTGACTGGGATATCGGGAGGCAAATAAAGCCGAGAGCGCATTTATTCCCTGCCATGTTGACTTAGCGGAAAGGCGGCGAGGCCATGGTAAGTCGAGGAAATTTTCTGCCGATTGACTTATGAGGACCCGGTGTCTCGGCCGTGGAGCCGGGGCCACTACTGCGAGATCGGCGGCACAGTGGAGTCGCTTGATCACTTTGTGGTGCATGTTCTTGCAGAATTACACGTGTGAAGCTGTTGGTGGGGCTCCATTATGATGTGATGTACCTGGGCGAGAGGGTGACTTGCCAGTATGCTCCGGGGTCTGTCCCCTTGGTTCTGAGGGATCCGACTCTTCACATGCAGTATCCTTTACTCATAGCCGGAGCGGAGTTAGAGCGGTATAGGCAGGGTGTGCCTCACGCCGAATACATCATAGAGGGCGCCGACTATGATGTCTTTCTGAGGACGAGGCTGAGGAGCCGGCAGGTGCTAGATAGAGAGGGAGAGGGCCTTGCACGTCCATGAGACTACCCGCTTCCCCGCACTCGCTTGTCATTCGAGGGCATTGGTGGTTCTTGTAGGCGGCTGTTGATTCCCATCCTGGAGCAGCCGAGGCCTCAATACATAGTGGATCCTAATGCTTCAGTGAGTGTTTTGCTTTGCTTTTCTGTACTTGGTAGTAGCGTCTTGCAAATGTTGCATTTGTACTGTCTGTTTGTCTTTTGACGGCTTTCCTGGTTTGAAGGTGTCTGGCCGTACTTACAATCAGGCCGTGAGACACTTGGATGGGATAGCCAACTATGCTAGGAGGCTCGTGGACTTCCCGCGGTGTAGTTCCCGGAGGAGTGCGGATGTTTACGAGCCGATGCCTTCTCGGCAGTCTGCTGTGAGAGACCCATCTGTTTCCACGGCTGGTGGCACAGATTTCATGCAGGGGTTCAGCCAGTTCTTCGGTGAGACTACTGGGTTCGGAGCTTGCCACTCTTCGTATTCGGGACATGAGCAAGGGGAGTCCTCGGGAGCACAGGTGCGGAGCCATAGCTTTTCGTACTCCGGTCTCGAGGAGTTTGCGGATTATTTGTCCACTGTGGATCCGGCTGCAGCGGGGCAGCATTATGAGTGCTCGGATGACGAGCAGGACTCTGAGTAGTCCTTTTGATTTATTTTAGACAATAGTGTGTATTGTCCAAACATTGATTTGTACTTTGTAAGACCCATGGGGCAAACTCTTGTACATTTTGAATATTTATTATGATTACCTTCATTTATTTTTGGCAAATAAGCAAGTAGGTTGATCAAAAATAAATAATAATGGAACATGCATTAAACAATAAAATTCGAGCTGGTCAAAATTTATATCTACATGCACTGTTATTAAATTAACTGCACTGTTGCACGAGCCCGGGGCGGATGTGGTGTCGACAGTGAATGATTTAATCACGGGTGGAGGTACTTTGGTCAAGGATTGAATAGGAGGCCTTTTGGAATTGTTTCACAGACAAATGAAGCTGCTGGCTGCAGAGTTGACCAAGTCAACCTATAAAACGGGCCGGCCGGCCCATGCCTCAATTTCAGATTGTTTTAAATTGCAGTCCAGTTTCTGCAATTTGTAAACACTACGCTTGTTTTTGAAGCAAAAGTTGATTTCTCTCTCAAATTCCTTGGAGTTTCCTTCATTTCTCATGGCTTTGTTTCCAAGATTGTCATCTCAGACACAAGAACAATTTTTGGAGAGTTTCCAGAAGTGGGTACGGCACCACACGAGGCAAAGCAAGGGATTTTTCAAAGGCTGTTATAGAATGAAGGCAATTTAGGCTTTGAAGGAGCTCATGCCGGATTGGGATCTCTTGAGAGCCGCATCTCGTTTTTGAGACGAGAGGAGGCACGTGTATAGTTTCTCGTACAACGAGATTACACCTACACTCGAGGATTTTTGGGCTATCCTTGGAGGATCTGAGGTGGAGCAGATTGTTCTTCCTTTGACGGGCGGCCTGACAACCATTGAGAAGTTAATGTCCCTGCTTGGCGTTTCAGCTGAGGAAGCATGTGGGATGGTAATACCAAATACGGACTACGTCGACATCTCGGGGCTGCCCGATAGATTCGCCGGTGCAGATAGAAGCATTTCTGCATGGGATGCTTTTTCTCTCTGTTCAATTGCCACTTTGTTCACATTCACATCCTTGGGGGTGAGCCATCACAGTGTACTGGACCTGGTGAGGCAGTGCTAGAGCGAAGGAGATATCGTGCCTTTGATCCTGGGCGAGACGTTCCTTGGCATAGGTCGGATGGCGACCGGTAGCCGATACATGTGAGGAGGGAGTCCCGCTATGCTTACTCTGTGGTTGAGGGAGCGGTTGCAAATGATGCCCGAGGTACCAGCGATATGCGATCCCTGGTCTTTTTCTCGACGACCCTTGGTGATAGGAGTCAATCAGGGTGAGTTGGAGCTTTGGATGGCCAAACTCCGCATGCATCATCTGCGATGGTGGGTTCCTCACTGGAAGTTACAGACTTTTCGTACCGTTCAGGAGGGTCTTCTCATTGACAGAGTTCCGGGGGTGTCCCAGACTTCTTTCTACATTCCATCCTTGGTGCTACGACAGTTCGGGATGGAGCAGGTGCCGTTGACGGGCTTGAGTAATGCTGTTACCTTTGAGGTGGGATCGCTCCTCATGAAAGATCCTTCAACGCCATTGCTGCTCATACGGTTGTGGCAATATACGTCCTTTCTTGCCAGGGTTCTCTTTCACCGGAGAGGGGGCACTGTTTTGTCCACTCGATATTTGAACTGGTATAAAGAGTGTATAGGGGAGACACAAAATGGCTATCTCGTGGAGACGAAGTGAGCTATTGGGCCTTGATTTCCATGACAGCTCGACTTTGAGGAGGGCCGAAGCAGAGGCTAACCCTCAGGATTGTACTGGGGATGACATAGCTGACTATGAGGCCAATGCTAGTCAGATGGCCGATCAAAGCATGGATATGATGACTCGAAGAGAGGCAGCTTGTGACAGAGCTAGGGAAAGGGCTGCGTTGGCGGCCGCAGGTTTGGCAGAGGCATCGGGAAGGGCCCCAGAGCCAAGTAGAAGGACTACGGGGATATTCCCTGTGAAGGTGAAGAATACCCGCCGTGGAAAAGGGAAGGGAAAGAAAGACGAAGGACCGAGTACGAGGGACTAGGTTGACCTTGCTGTCCGGAATATCCACCCATTGTCATTGCAGACACATTAAATTGATTAAGTGTTTTATTGTTGTTTTGCTAGCGTGTAGCGAGTCAAGAGTTGACCGTGCTTGAACTCATCAAAGATTGTTTTAACCATAATGAACTTGTAGGTTAAATTTAAGAGTTTTTCGAAACACAAGCGATTGGTGTTATATTTGAAATTTTATTTGTTTTTGAGACCGAACCAATGATGGCTGCCTACGTTCCCCTTTTACAATTGGACTAAGGGGCTCAGGTCACCGTAGTTTGACACTTTAGGTGAAAAAAGACAAAAGAATTATGACCCAATTTTTTACTTGGATCATTTTTGGGAATGTATCCAGTTGGATATTACTCTTTTAGCACTTTGATTTTACTGAGGGGTGGTGTATGGGGAAGGAGAGTTGACTCGTGTTCTTCCTCAAACAAAGTATCTGCGGAGCTTGCTTCCGTTCACGGAGTTAACGAAAGGGTTTTCGTCCAAATCTGCTTACTTCATGGCTCCTCTGGAGAAGATTCTTTGTACCATGAATGGGCCTATCCAGGTAGGCTCCCACTTTCCGAGGGGATTGGTCTGTGTAGGAGGCTTTTCCTTAAGCACCAAGTCGCCTTCTCTGATGTCTCGGATCTTGACTTTCTTATCAAATGCTCGGGCCATTCTGCTTTGGTAGGCACGAGTACGTTCCATGGCTTTCAATCAGCGCTCGTCGAGTAGAGCTAGTTCGTCGTGATGGCTTTGGAGCCATTTGACTTCATTGATACCGTTTTCCAAGAGGAATCGGAGGGATGGAATTTCCAATTCAACTGGTAACATCGCTTCCATTCCATATGTGAGCGCGAAAGGAGTCTCCCATGTGGCGGTTCTGACTGATGTTCTCTATCCCTAGAGAGCTAGATGTAGCTTTTCGGGCCAATCCCGACCTCTGATGGCCATTTTTCTGATTATTCTTGTGAGAGTCTTATTTGATGCCTCTACTGTACCATTAGTCTGTGGTCTGTAGAGAGAAGACTTGTGGCGTGTAACTCTGAACTCGGTCAACAGTTGGTCACAATCTCCTTCAAAGTGGGTCCCATTGTCGGATATGATCTCGTTAGGCACCCCGTATCTACACATGATGTTCTCTTTGATGAACTCGGCCACCTTCTTAGAATTCAGTACTTTGTATGATTTGGCTTCTACCCATTTGGTGAAGTAGTCGACTGCGACTAATATGAACTCGTGACCATTGCTCCCTGGCAGAGTAATTTTGCCGATGACGTCAATCCCCCATGTGGCGAAAGGCCATGGTGTAGTCATGTAGTAGAGCTCTTGAGGAGGGATGTGATTCAGGTTGGAGAACCGTTGACATTTGTCACAGCTTCTGACGAACTGGATGCAGTCTGTTTCCATTGAAACCCAATAGTAACCCATACGGAGGATGATCTGTGTCAATGCTCTGGCGTTCATGTGCGGACCGCAGATTCTGTTGTGAACTTCGTTCATTAGCTCGCTGGCTTTTTCTTTATTTACACACTGGAGGAGTGGTCCTTGGTGGCGCTTCTTGTATAACAAACCCCCCAAAATGACGAAATGGGATGCCAGGCGTTTTAGGGCCATCATGTTTTTTGGCTTTGATCCCTTCTTTGTATTTTCCATCTTCATTTGTGATGAAGCTTCTCCATTTTGGAGGTACTGGTAGATTTGATTGTACCAGGGTTCGTCGATCGGTTCATGTTCAATTTTGATCTCACAGCAATAGGCGGGTGTTTCCCGTCTGCCTATTCCGAGGGGTTTTACTGATTTCCCTTCGGGAATTTCGACAAGAGATGCTAGGGTGGCCAGGGCATCTACCAAGCGATTCCTGTCTCTTGGCAAATACTGGAAAGAGATGTCCTTGAACTGAGCAATGAGCTCCTCCATGAACGTGTGGTACTTCTGGAGGCCAGGATCTATTGTCTTCCATTTGTTGAATACTTGATTGATGATCAATGCTGAGTCTCCATATACTTCCAGTTCTAAAATGTTGCGTTTGAGAGCGGCTTCTAGGCCGGCTGCGCAAGCTTCATATTCTGCTGCATTGTTGGTTGCTTCAAAATTCAGCTTGATGGCTATGGGAGTATGCTCGTCTTTAGGATCGACCAGGAGCATTCCAATACCATTTCCCTTCTTGTTGGCGGCCCCATCGAAGAAGAGTTGCCAGCGGTTTGCGCTGTTGAGTGAGAAGATCCCGTCATCTGGAAACTGCGGATCATAGGGGTGTCAGCGGTTCGGTTTAAACCGCGGTTTGAGACCGAACCGCGCGGTTCAGCTCGGTTCGGTTCGGTTTTTAACGATTAACGGTTCAGCTCGGGTTCCAAAAATATTTTCCAAAAATATATAAACCATGCGGTTCGGTTTGGTTTGCGGTCTGACTCCTCCAAACCGAACCAAACCATTTCGAGCTGAATGCCAAACCGAACCACCGAGCTGAACCGCCAGACCGAACCACCGAGCTGAACCGCCAAACCGAACCATCAAGTTGAACCACCAAACCATTGATTCTTAACCGTTGATTATTTTAATTTTATTTCAACCCTTGGATCTTTCAAACCCTAATCTAAAATTCCTAACCCTCCTTTTCCCTTTTCAATTTTCATTTCTCCAGTCCATCCAACGCCTCCTTTCTCATTCTTCGTCTCCTAACCCTCCCGTTCCTCAACGGCGCCTTCTTTCCTCAATGACGGCGCCTTCGTTCCTCCGCCTCACTCCCCCAATGCCTCCTTCCTCACTCTTCATCTCCTTCGCCTCCCTTTCCTTCGCCTCACTCCCCCATTCCAGTTTACAATGCCCACGGCGCTTTCTCTCTCTACATGGGTATTTCCTCTTCAATTTTGCCGATAATTGCGTATTCATTGTTCATGGAATGCTATTTGGAATGTCTATGTTGGGTAGCTGTTTTGTGTGGAGATTGGCTTTGTGTTTGATGCAATTAGTAGTTTTGTAGCATGAAGCCTGAAGTTATTTCCATGTTGTTTTCCTCGTCACACAACCCTGTGTTACCGTTTGCCATTACATGATCTGGATTCGCAACCCCAACTCTTTGATTTCCTTGTTTGCAGTCCGTTGGTCGCAGTGTAGTCTGAACATTGTCTATGACCCAATATGTTATGAACTAGTCTCATATCAAGAGTTTGTAAATTTCTCTGTCCATTTTTGTTCATGGTCCTGAATATCTGCCAATAAAAAAGGAAATGGTACATTAATATGTCATTTACATAAATAGGTAACGTTTGGAGTTTGGACAGGTTTGTGGTTCGGACCGCGGTTTGAACCGCTTAATGGAACTGCGGTTTGAGACCGAACCAAACCAAACCGAGGTGGTTTGGTTCGGTTTGGCTTGAAATTTTTCATGGTTCGGTTTGGTTTGGGATTTCTCCAAACCAAGTACTAGCGGTTTGGTCTCTAAATTTGTCCAAACCGAACCAAACCGAACCATTTACACCCCTAGCGGATCAGGACCCTTGAGTTCACTGCTTGGGAAGTCTGCCATCTGATCTGCCATTACTCTGCCCTTTGTTGATTTTTTGACCATATATTTGATGTCGAATTCAGCCAGGAAAAATGACCACTTGGCTAATCTCATTAATAGAGATGGCTTGTCGAAGAGATATCTGACGGGGTCCATCTTGGAGACCAGGAGCACTGAATGTGACTGCATGTAGTGTTTCAGTTTCCCGACTACCCATACCAAGGTGGTACAAGTTTTCTCTAATGCTGAGTAGCTGAGTTCACTTCCCTGAAGCTTTCGGCTTACGAATTAGATTGCATGCTCAACTCTAGAATCTTTCTATTCTTGTGCTAGCATAGCCCCCATTGACATGTCTGTCACTGTCAGGTACAGGAGGATAGGCTTATCTTCATGTGGCAGGCACAGGATTGGGGGATTCACCAAGTATGTCTTGATTTTCTCGAAGGTTGTCTGGCATTCGGAGTCCCATTTGATGTTAGCATTTTTCTTCATTAGTTTGAACATTGGCTCGCAGAGAGATGTCAACTGGTTGATGAAGCGACTGATGTATTGAAGTCTCCCCATGAATTTCACTTTTGTCAGTGTCTGCGGTGGCTTCATGTCGATGATGGCCTTGATTTTCTTGGGATCAGCTTCGATGCCTCTTTCTATAACCATGTACCCTAGTACTTTGCCTTGCTTGACGTCGAAGGTGCACTTTGCAGGGTTCAATCTCATGGAGTGCTTTCAGAGTCTGTTGAAGAACTTTCTCAAATCTGTCATGTGCTGCATATCTGATCCTCTGGAGTGGATGATCATGTCGTCAACATACACTTTGATTTCTTTGTGAATCATATCATGGAAGAGAGCTGTTGCAGCCCGCTGATAGGTAGCCCCAGCGTTCTTTAAACCGAACGGCATGACCGTGTAACAGTATGTCCCCCATGGAGTGGGAAAGCAGTCTTGGCTTGATCTTCCTCAGACATCTTGATCTGATTGTATCCAGCAAATCTGTCCACGAAGGACTTCACTTCAAAATTTGTCGTGGTATCGACCAGCATGTCGATGTTGGGCAGTGGGAAATCGTCTTTAGGGCTGGCCTTGTTGAGATCTCGGAAATCCACACAGCATCTGACCTTTCCATTGGCCTTGGTGACCGTCACGATGTTGGAGAGCCAGGTCGGGTACTCAATTACTCTGATGAAACCGACGCGGAGCATCTTCTCTATTTCTTCTTTCACTTGCTGAGACCATTCTGGCTTGATCTTGCGCAATTTCTGCTTGACAGGCTTGGATTCTGGATCCAGAGGGATTCTGTGCTCCACGATTGAGGGGTCGAGTTCTGGCATGTCTTGGTATGACCAGGTGAACACGTCAACATATTCTTTGAGGAGATCTGTTAGGGCTTCTTTTTCTGCACCGAAGAAGAAACTGCCCACTTTTGTTTCTTTAGGCTCTTGCACTGACCCCAGGTTCACTTTAGTCATAACCTCTTCGGCAGCTTGGACCCGATTGTCCTCTTGGTCAACTACACGCTTGAGAACTTCCTTAATGTATTGTTCGTTTGGTGTGTCTGCTTCTTTATCAAGTGAGTCATTATTAACGTCTTTTAAGTTGTTTGTTAACTTATCAATTGTTAAAGTGGCAATGAGGGGATAATCCGAAAGGTCAAACTTTTCATTTAATACGAACGGGAATACATTGTTAGCTACATTATCATAGTCTTCCGGCGTGAGGCCGTCGGACGACTCAGAGGACTGGAATTTGACAATGACTGACTCAGAGGGTTTGAGACTAGGTTTAGGGAGATGTGGGTGCAGGCCCAGTTTGTCTTCCATTTTTGTCTGGCTTGCCCATAGTCCGGTGAAAGTCACCCAGTTTTCAGTGGCATTGCTGGATGTTTGGTGAGGGATCGGGGGTCGAGAGGCTTGGCTTCTGCTGTCCCGATCATGGCGATCATGCTGTTTTTGGAGCCCAGGTCAATCAGGTTTGGCACCTCTATGACTTTTTCAAAAAGACTTTGCAGAGCGGGTCCACTGAGAGCATCTTTTATGAATTCTGGTTCCTTCTACTTAGGAGTTACAGTCTCGAATGTGGCCTCGGCGGCTGACCCGAACAGTCTATTTCCCATGAAGAGTGTCTCGAGATGCTCTTCTATGTTCGGGATCCCTTTGAATGTGTACTCATGTTGAACGGTGGTGGCAATTGGTCCAGGTAGAGCAGTGATGTCAAGGAATGCTTCACTTATCGAATTAGCTTTGAGTCCTCTGAAATGCTTGAGGTCTTTTGCCAGCTTTTCCATCCTTTTTGTTGTCTATGTGCTGACTTTTCCTGCTTCTTTCTCATCTTCATCAGTTCCACTGTCGGTCCCCTCAGTTCTGCTATCGGTTCCGTTATCGGTTCCCTCAGTTCTGCTGTTGGTTCCGCTGTCGGATCCCTTAGTTCTGCTGTCGGCTCCTTTGATGAAGTAGTGGGCGAGGTTGAAACTGTAAGGTCGGAGGTTGGGTGTGCCGTTGAAGGTTCCCCTTTTGCGGGCTGCTGCCTTGGGGCTGGCGAGCCTCTTGTTCTCTCTGATATCAGCTGGTGTTGGCACATAACCGAGCCCCTGGACTGTAGTGTAGTCCTCGACTTCGATGACTTGGTGTTGGCCTTGTAACCTTTTGCCGAGCCCCAGTCCTGGGATGAAGTTCATGAGCTTCATCATCTTCATGGCGGGAGGGATTTTGTCCCAAAACAGTGGAAGGTCCACGCTGCATACTTGGATCTTGGAAGTCTCCAAGGTGAATCCAGTTAATGCCATATCATCATCATGTTTGATCTCTAACACTGGAATGTCGTTGGTCTTGTGGTCCCTCTAAGGTGGTGATGCGTCGTAAATGCGTAGGCTCGGTGAGCTTGTTGCCTTGCATGAACTTGATACATTGGTGAAGGGTGGATGCCACGCTGTTCATTTGATGCAGCCAGGGCCGTCCCAGGATGGCTGTGAAAGTGATGGGAATGCCCAACACTTGGAATTCGGTGGGGATCATCCGCTTGCCGAACTAGATGTTTAGAGTAGCAACCCCGAGAACTGTGCGGGAAGTAGAATCATAGGCCTTGACAGTGTGGACTGAAGGCTTCAAATGTGTGGGCTTGATGTCAAGCAGGTCCATCATCTTGGCGGGCAAGACATTCATTCTGGAACCTCCGTCTACCAATACACGGGAAAGGCGACGCTTGTCCAGCTGGACTGTGATGTAGAGCGGCTCATTGTGATCAGCCCCAAATGTTGGCAGGTCTAAATCTATGAAGGTGATAATGTTTTCATAGTGGATGTTGTCGATCATCTGAATTACTTCTTCTGGAGTTGCGTCCACGGGGACCATGGTGTGGGCCAAACTTTCTTCTAGCTTGAGCTTGTGAGGGTATGAAGATGTGAGCAGGGACCACAGGGAAATGTTTGCCTGGGTCTGCTTAAGCTGAGTGAGGATCGGGTCCTCTTTCACGGAACTTGTTTCTTCGGGTAGACCGGGTTGCGATTCTGGCTCCGCCCGACTTTTTAGTAGCCTTGGGTGGTGATGCATGAATTTGACCCGATCGGGTTAGAACGCCGACGTCAGTTTGGTCCCTTTTGAACAAAGTTGCTTTGAGCCGAGCCATAGTCGAGGAGGATTCCTCGAAGCACAGGGCCATATGTCTTCCCTCAATTCGTTGATTGTAGATGTATTCCGGGAGCTTCGGCGGCTTTCCGGATTCTGGTCCTAGACACCGGCTTTAGGTGCCTCCGTAGAGGGAGTCTATGGTTTGTCGCAACCGCCGAACGTCGCGGCGCAGTCAAAGGGTTGCAAGGGAATGTGAACCGTGTATTATTGGACTTCCTCCAGGGGAGGTTAGAGAGTTCTTGGTTCAAGCGAATGGTCTCTTTGATTTCTTCACGTATACCGCGCTTCTTTCCTTCTTGCCGAGCAAGCTCATGGCATTCTCTGGAGTTGGTTTAGGCGATAGTCATGGTTTGCTAATTTTCCTCCACTTTTGGCCCAGATCAACTCTCTTGCAGTAGAGCCTTTGTCGAGAGTTAGCGCTTGCGTTTCTTCCCATGTGAGAATAGCCAATGCTTCCTTGAACTGTATGTGGCAGTCCAGATAAACTTCCATCCGGGAGAGCTTTCTCTTACGCTTTATCTCGAGTAGCGGGTATGTCGGAAGGTGAGTATACGGCTTCCCGAACATGTCTCGCCCATGTAGACCGGGTTTTAGCCTTGATCATTTCTGTAAACGAATGATGTAGTCTGCATAATCTCCCTGAGCAGTTGTTGGAGATGTATTTCCATCTTTCTCTTCTTTTTGAATAGACCTTCCTCTTTTCGTTGCCCTTTCAGTTTGAGAAAAGAAATGATCCGCTCCCATCCTCCCAGGACCCTTGGGATTTCGGTTTTGTTGACTTCACGACCGGCTTGGAAGAGAATAGTTTCATCGTCTTCGTCGTCACTTTCACAGAGGACTTGCTTCTCTCGGGGAGATAAGCGCTTGTATTCCTCATGCTATTTGGCTAGGTATTCCTTGTGTTGTGCCATTCCATCTCTTATGTCGTTGGGATTGTTGACCGCCCTCCCTGTCAGAGGGGGTTTGATGAGAAGCGATGGTAGTCCAGGAAGTCGCCGTGGGCAAAACCTTTTAAGGTCAAACTGGTCTAGAGTGGCCTCTAGCTTGCTATCTGAAACTGCTTGTGACGCTTTAAGGGCTCGGTCCTTGTGAGTCTTCTCGAGCTTGGTTCTCATCCCGCAGACGGTGACTCTCTTGTGCATCTAGTTCCATGAGGGCTTTCCTTGCGAGAGCTAAACAATCTCCGTAGGTGGGCGCCGGCGACTAGTGTCTAGAACCGTAATCACATCCAAGTCCCCGAATGGTGGAAACACTTGGATTATATTGACGAAGGAAGTCATGCTTTGGGACATTCCATGCGGCCTTCCTCGATCTCGGTCACCAAGAAGTTTGCCCATATCTGCTTGATCGAACCCACGGTGTTGAACTCTGCAATGTTGATAGTCTCGTGATCTCGCTGGATCGCCAAGTCTATCGATCTAGCAGCTTGGCCGAGGGATGCCTGAATCCGTGGCCGTGACGCACCGGGAGCAGGGTCGAACTTGAGCATGTTGATGTTGAGGTGATCATTCCTTTCTTCTAAGTCTCGATCCGTCTTGCGGGGAAGACTCTTTGCGAGATGTTGTCAAGGTGGCTACCGGAAGCGTTCCCGAGGTTGATCTCGATTTGTAGCAGGGTGAGGAGCTTTGTCTCCTTTGCTTGATGCCCTTGGCCTTGGCGGCGGCGCTTTTAGCGGTGAAGCTTGGCTCCGACGGCACGGGCCGGTTGCCACTAGGGCCGGTAGTCGGAAGTGACGATGAGCCTTGAGCTCGATTGGCCAGGGCCTCGTTTACCATGAGTAGGCGTCGTCGAGGGTAACTTTGGCATTGCGAATCGACAATAAGGACCTAGGATCCTTGGTATCATCGGGATATCTGGAAAATATAATGTTGACGAAGTCGCCGTCAGTTACTTGATCAGAAAGGTTCTTTGTCGTGTCAACCAGTTGTTTCCATTCGCCGGATAACCGCCTGTACGGGATGTTGAGCTTGAAAATTTCCATGGTATTGGAGCCCTCGTCGTAGGTGACATCATCGAAACTGGTGCCGTCCTCGAAACTGAGCATATGTATGTAGGGATCTTCTTGCGGATCTGCCGCGTCCTCGACTCCGGAGAGTCCTGATTCGTTGTCGTCTGACGGCTCAACCTGACATAAGGACGCCTAGCATCCTGCTGCGATGCTGGAGCTGCTAGAAAAACATCATGCCCTTCGCTTGAGAAGAGGGGCTCGGCGGGCAATTCCTCGTGGAGGACATCCCATACGACTTCCATACATTCATCACGAGTGTGACGATGCTTGTTGACCTTCATCACAAATATTTCCTCACCTAGCGGGGCTAGAGAGTAGGATTGAAGGATGCTGACAACTCTTCGATCGGAGATAGGGGGTTTTCGTGCCAGCATCATTGCGATGCTCAGGGTTTCTTTCCACTCGTATCCAAGTTTCGAAACGGCGGTTGAACTTGATGAACTCCGATCGCTCTGTGGCCTGCCTGTTCGAGGACGTTGACATAGTTAGCATCTCTGGACTCTGAGGGATTCTGATGAGATTTGCCCCGATAGTCCCTTGGTCGGCTTGAAGGAGGTAGCCTCGGTGCCTGGCTGCGGGCACGCTTGGATGTTGTCTCGGTTTCGTTCCCTATGAGGAAACTGTCTCCTCTGATGACTTCAAGATCTCCTTGCCGGTTAATGAACTTGACGCACTGATGGAGAGTGAAAGCTATGGCTTTCATGTGGTGTAGCCAAGGGCGTCCTAATAGAGTTGTGAATTTGGACGGAATGTCCATCACGTGGAATTTTGCTGGAACCATTTGGGTTTCAAACCAGAGCTCCAGAGTCACCGTCCCCAGGATGGGACGAGACGTGTTGTCATAGGCCTTGATAGTCCAGGCAGATGGAATCATGTGGCCTTCGTCGATGCGTAGGGCTTGCATCATGCTGAGAGGGAGGACGTTGACTGCTGATCAGTTGTCTACCAATACCCCGGGGAGAGATATGGTGTTGAGCCAGAGAGTGATGTACAAAGCTTCATTGTACCCCGAGGCATCTCTTGGCAGGTCTTCGTCACAGAAGGTTAGCATACTTCCATACAGTCGGGAATCGTAGATCTGGTCTCTTTCCGGAGAGGGAGAGTCATCAAGCCATCAGTTTCCTGTCTTTCTCTTGCGAGGTAAAGATTTTGGTGGTGCCTCGGGATTGTGTCGAGGTAGCTTGTGGCGGTGGCCGCCCTTGGTTAGCACGTTGATTGAGTGCAAGTGCCAAGTTGACTTTGACTTTTCTTTGCCTACCCGTGCTCTGAAGTTGGGCAAATTGAACCTTGGCTAATCCCGCGGGGGGTTAGGCTTCTGACTGGCAGTGAGGTTGTCAAGATTTGAGGTATTTCGGTGTCATGAGGCCTGAACTCTGGTGTCAGCTGGATTTTTCGACTTTCCTACCCCTATCTGCTCTAAAGCTGCGTGGCCTGGAGGAAGGGAGGACTGGCTGGAGTAGAGTACATAGTAATCAAACTTCCCGGATGGCTCTCCGAGGGTACCCACATTGGTGTCTCCAGCTTCATATCTTTCTCTCAGCTTCTGTTGAGAAGACTTATTCTTCTTCTGCTTTTTGGGAGAATCACTCCTGATCATGTCTTGGAACTCGTACTCAAGGCATTCAGAGCAATCACAAACATCATAACTGATGTGGACATTTGATGAGGACCTGGCTGGAAGAGGCGGAGAAACTGGCTCTGCGGCAATCTTCTTTGGCACCCACTCGATGGAATTCACACTGTTGTTGTTCGGAAAAGGGTTTTTGACTGTATTAGGTCCACGGGGACGCTCCAATTTTCCTTCCTCTATCAAATTCTAAATTTTGTACCGTAACTCCACGCAATTGTCGGTGGTATGGCCATGATACTGGTGGAAGGCGTAGTACTTGCTTTTATCAGCGTTGTCTACGGGATTCTTAGGTTTGTAGTTTGCAACGGGTTTGAGGAGGCCTTCCTTGATCAACCCTTCCAGCATCTTACTCAGCGGCATGTCCAAATTGTCGAAGTGTACGGCAGGCTGCTTAGGGGTGGAGTTGTTGCCTTGGAGGACTGGGTTTCTGGTGCCCGACTACTGTCCCTGATAGATGTAGTTAACAGACATATCTTTCCCTTTGCCGGGGGCCGGTGCGGGATTGAATGCAACAGCTGATCGATATCTGTATGGCTGTGCTGTGGCCAGTTTTTCCTTAAGATCCTTCTCGAACTGTGAGATGGCATTGACTATGGCTCAGAGATCTGGGAAGAAGTGATAGCTGATGAGGGTTCTGATGGACGAACTTAAGCAGGACTTGAAGATCCGCATCTGTTCATCCTTGGAGAGTGGCTCCATGATCTCGGAGAGTTTCCAACTCCACCTCTTGTAGAATTCTCCGATGCTTTCATCTGCTTTCTGTTCAGTGGTGATTAAGTCCTCACGACTTGTTTCCCACTCTAGGTTGGATCTGTACCGCTCTAGGAAGATGTTACTGATCTGATCCCAGGTATGGCGATCTGCAGGCTTGACCCTTAGGAACCATCGTAATGCTGAACTCTTGAGCGTATGCTAGAAGTGATCGGCCATTTGCTGAAGGGTTGTTCCTTTCGCTCTCATGCCGAGAAAGTAGGTTTCAACATGCGTTTGAGGACATTCGGTTCCATCGAATCGGTCCATCTCTGGCATTCTGAACTTGGCAAGGAGAGGCGTGACCATTCCCGGATCTGTGGATTTGAGCATTTCTTGCTTTGAGCTGCTCATGCTGGCTTTCAGGTCTTTCATCTGTTCGACCATCCAGGCTAAGGTTGGGTCCAGTGGTGGACTTTGAGGCTCGGCGTCGGGTGCTACCATATGAGTGGCAATGATTGGAGGTGGTAGGCTCGATATATGAGGATATATGGGGGCCTTTTCTGGACTGTATCTGTAAGTACGCCAATCCAATTCGCTACCCTTTTAGATGCATTTTAATATGATAAAATTGTATTAAGGGGCATTTTGGTAAATTCCCAATCTATTCTGAGACTTTCGGAAACATTTCATAAGTTTCTTGCGAATGAAGTACCTTTTGGTACTTTGCTCATGCTAAAGGACCTACAGGGAATAAACTTGTTTTGGACCTTTTAGGTATTTACTCAAAATGTTCCAGAAACTGGTTTTGGCGCCAAAAGCGGTTGGTGACACCTTCTGTCACGTGACAGATCGAGGCATGGAAAATGGTTACACAAGGTCATGCGACACCTTGTGACCATCAACTGCAGCCTATAAATAAGACCCTACCCCTCTCAGAAATGGATCCCAACTTTCACATACTGTTACTCTGCCAAAATATGAGCGTAACACACACACTGAAAACACACCTCTCTCTCCCCTACCCAAAATCCACATTCAATTCCCCCCAAATTCACTCCAATTCACCCACCAATACTTGGATCCACCTTCAGCCACATCTCCTCAGTTCAACCAGTTCCAGAAGCAGTTGTTGAAGGATTCTATACCAAACTTGGTATAGAATTAGTGGAATCAACAAGGGTAACACTCCTAATCTCTCTCTCTCTCTCTCTCTCTCTCTCTCTCTCTCTCTTGCCTTGCAATTTCTATAATTCAATCATCTTATCTTCATCTGATCTCAGTAATTCGACTCCATCTGTCATGATTACTGAGATCCAATCGCAATCTCTCTGTTTAATATTGTTGTTTTGAATAATTGAATGCTAATTGTTTGACCCTTGTGAGAATTAGTGTTTAATTCCCAAGGGAGTGTGGATCTCTCCATATCCACACCCCTTGGTCGAATTGTTGTTAATTGTTCATTTCGAAGCTGAATTGATTAAATAATTGGATCTGTTTTGATTGTTGGTTCTTCTGTGTTCAAATCTGTAAGTCTCTGCAGATTGACACTGTGTGTCACGCGACACATCGTGTCTGGTTAGATCCTGTGTCACGCGACACTTTTTGCCTATCTGCAGAGATCCATTTCCTTTGTAATCTGTTCTGATCTATTGTAATTGGGACGTGGCCTCCCTAATCAAATGGCTCGCAAGTTGTAAGATCTCAGTTCAAATCAATAAAATTCATGGTTTATCACATTTGTTCATTATCATTTCTTGCACACACCTTGGATTACTTGGATGATTAATTAGAAAGACTCATCCACGGACAAGGCGTGTTGGGTGAACTCTCGGTTCTTCCCAACACCTAACCTGACCCTCGGACCCATTTTCTCTTTCAAAGGTTTTTCAAAGTGTACCTTAAAACATGGTGGGGCGACTCCTATTTTTCATCATTGAAAACAAAATTTCGGCGAGCGCACATTCAGTGGCGACTCCGCTTGGGAATTGTCACTTTTGAAAACCTGTTTTTCAAAATTAATAGGGTCATGCTTTCATTCAATTAAACATCCAACATATTCATCTTGTGTGCATCATTGATAATCTTGTGTGGTACATGCATTTTATTGCATTACGAGACTTGTGAGCCTTCTGTGTGTCTTTTGTGGCCATTTTTGTTGTGCTCTATTATTGTGCTTTGTCCCTTGCCATGGAGAGGCAGGGGCTGATTTCATTTTGCAGGTTCTGGTTCAGTGACTGATCAAGTCGTGCGACAGCTTTGTTCCATGCTGTCCTGTGTCACGTGACAAGATCGGTCACTGAACAGTCTTCAGATGTTGGTTTGAGGGCAATCCCTCGAATCAAAATTGCGCAGTTGATTGTTGTACCCCTTGTTCCCTGTGAAAGTGTGTGTGTTTTCTCTTTGTTTTTCCTTTTCAAAATAATAAAAAAAAATTTGTTTTTCATAAATAAAAGAACATAGTCATCCGCACACTACACCACATAGATTTAGAACCCTCGGGTGCGATTGACGGCATCGCGGACGGTGATGAAATTCGCCTACGCTTGAGCGCCTAATGTCAAACCTATCCCCCTAGCGCGTTATAGGTGGCGCCACACTTAAAGCTTACCCACGGTTGGTTTTTTTTTTGATACAACATTTTAATCACACTAAAATGATTGTTTTTGAAATTTACATTGGCCTTCATACCTTCCCCAAAACCTTTCACCTTGTGGGCATGTTGCCAATGCAACATGGTTTCACGTGAGGACATGTCACTCTCATGACGTGTTCTAATGAGGGATCATGCCGCATTGTCACCATGCACCGACGAGAGGTCATGCCGTATTTTTCTTGGAAATTCTTCAAGAATACCCGTTATGCTGCCCAAATTTCCCCAGAAATTTGGACCACTCGTCCGCCTCACATCGTGTTAGGTCTTGGTTAGGTATCATTACCACTACAAGAAAAACAGGTTTTAACGACGAAAAAATCCGTCGCTAAAAGTCAAATTTCCGTCGCTAAAACGATTTACCGACGAATTACCGACGGATTTTTTCCCTCGCTAAAACCCTCGTCGCTAATGTTTAACGACGAAATTTTATGTCCGTCGGTAATTTAGTGAGGGATCAATCCCTCGCTAATTGATTCCAAACCGTCGCTAATAACATAGATGGGACGACGAATTTACGAGAAAATAACGAGGGATATAGCGACAGATTTTCCGTCGCTAAAATTTATTACATATTTTCACAATTTTATTAATTTTTTAAAATTTTCTTTTTTCAATATTTTTTATTTTTGATATACCAAATTACCGACGGATATTTCCGTCGCTAATTTGATATTTTTTATTAAAAAAATTATACTCCCTCCGTCCCAACCTAAAAGCCACAAATTTCTTTTTTGGGCGTCCCATTTAAAAAGGCACTTTCCCAAAAAGGAAACCTTAAATCACTATTCTCTCCACTCATTCTCTCTCCTACTTTACTTTTACACTCACAACATTCTCTTTCTTACATCACCTCCCACTCATTCTCTCTCCTATTTAATTTTTCATACTCACAACATTTAAACTTTTTCTCTTTCCTGCATCACATTTCTTATTTTGCGTGCCCTCTCCATTTTGTGCCTTTTAGGCTGGGACGGAGGGAGTATATATATATGCCAAATTATTTAAGTTTTCCAAATTATATGCCACAAAATACAATCAAATCCATTATTTAAATTTGTATTCCTAAACAATAAGATATACATATTCTTAAGTTCATATCCCATCCCAACATAAACCATGTCCACCTTCAACTTTGCCCCATACAATCAAACTAATAAATGAAAAATAAAATCTAGTTAAAATAAATAAATAAAGAAAAATATTCAACACAACACAACTTCCTTAAGATCCTCAATATTTCATCTTATCTCGCTCGCAGAGCGTCACCTTAAGTCCATGCTTCATATACATAGTCAACGCATGCTTGGGAACAACTTCATGGCCTTCAACAACCTTTACTCGGTAACGATACAAAATAGAAGCGGCCACAAATTTCATCTGGTAGTAAGCAAAATCTTTACCTGTTGGTCCCAAAGGTGGCAACAAGGGTGAAAATACAGCTAGAGGGGGGGGGTGAATAGCTGTTTAAAATTTTTCGCCCTCTTTGAAAAACTAAACCTCTTGCTTACAAAATCCTCTTGCAGTTGATAATAGACTGCAAGTGATAGTGTAAAATGCACAGCGGAATATTTAGAGTTACAAAGTGGTTTTGATAGAGGAGGTTTGTAAAGCGGTTTTAATAAAGTAATTGGTACGTGCGGTTTACAAACAAGTGAGGTTTTGACAATGTTAACTCCAAACACTATTTCACAATAATGGATATCTAAATAAAGATCAAACAGAGACAAAGATAAATAATTAGTAAGCACAAGAAATATAAATGCAGAAAGTAAGAACACACTATTTGGAGTGGTTCAATCGATAAACGATCTACGTCCACTACCAAGATGGTTAGTCTTGGATTTCTAAGAGAGATTTTATATTAAGTATTTGAGAGATTACAAAGTACAATAAAATCTTTTCTATGAAGAGCAAATCCAAAACTATAACCAGTGTATCTCAAGTGTTTAATCTATGTGATTAGAACAAATGAGGTGAGTGTGTGAGAACAAGATCAAGGCTCTTTAAATCTGTGAGATGTAGAGCATAATGATTCTTGAATGTGTTAAGGCTTGATTTACGGGCCGGGAATATTTCTTGAAGTATGAAGATGAAGATTCAAAGGACTAAGAATTTACGGCGTAGCTTCAACTTCTGATGAACACAGCAATTTTTCTAATTTTCAAGCAATCTTCAAATGGAGAAGATTGGGGGTATTTATACCCAAGCATCCAAAATGTAGCCGTTGGACACAGCTATTGAAGGACAATACTTGATGCTTTCTTATTGGTCCACAAAGCAACCACTTTTGTCCTTTGGTACGAGTTGCAGATAAAGCCGATAATGCTCCAGTGCAAGCAATGAGGTTTGGACACTGTCACCTTTTCAAGATCCTTGCAGATCTTCTCGACTTTGAATCACGTGACAAGATAAGGTGGTTGACATTGGATATTGCTGATGTGGCTCACAAAGTCAAAGAGCGGTTCACTTCAAGTCTCAATCATTGGGGCGGTTCTGAGTACAGCGGTTTGACAAGTGCGGTTGGTAACTCCAGTGAGGTTGCAAAGTGCGGTTGATAATGAGCTGCAAGGTGCGGTTCATCATAGGGCGGTTGCACTTGAGTAGTTCAAGAGTAGTTTCAAACAAAGGATTTCACCAAGCAAATGCTAAGGGCGGTTTTGCTAGGGCGGTTCCAAAGAAGCGGTTTGAAACTTCTGAACTGCAACTCTCAATTCCAATGAGTCTTTGCCAGTCTTCAAGCCTAATCTATAAAATGGACTTAACTAAAAAATTGAAGTCTAAGCTTCATTACATAGGGTCCTAAAGTCCTTAAAATAGACAGGAGGTTATGGTATCAATCAAATCTAATACAAATATAGGAGGGTTAAAACATGCATACCCAACAATCTCCCCCTATTTGATTGATGCCATTACCTACTATAACTAAAGCAAACATTGTACTTGGTAAAAAACATGTCCATAAGAATTAACATGGTAAATCATGTCCCAAGTCAATGCACACACTTAGCTTAAGCTATAGATTTCTATACTTTCTAAAAGATAAAAACTTACAATATGGAAAGTAGAGAAATGCATTCAGTGCACTTAAGAAATATGAGTTTAAGTTCAAAGTGCGGTTTAAACTGAATGTTTAAACTTCAATTCAAAAAATATGATTTTAAGTTGAAAAATATTTGAATGAGGTTTAAAACCATAAGAGGTTTCATTGTTCTACAAACAAGCGCTTGATATGAACAAGGTTTTGGAACCATGATGCAATTTCCATTAATTCCTCAAGTGGTTACAAAACAGGAATGAAAGAAAATTACAGGGTTACAAACAAAAACAAGAGTAAGTTGGACAAAAGGAAATACAATGAGAGTGCGGTCCAACAATAAAAGAGTTTACCAAAAAAATACAGAGCAAAAGCGGTTTAAGGTTGATGCGGTTCTTGACCTTGCTGCTCTCGTTGCGGTTGGTTGATCTCGGGATTCCCGGCAAGATTTGATGCGAGAGGTTTCGGACTTCGTGGATTTTCTAATTTTTCTCACCTCTTCGCGGTCCTTCCTTGAGCGGTCACCAATCTCTCTAAGATATTTGCTTGAGAATCAATCTTGAGATTGGCATCGTAGATGCCTTGGAGTTATCGACACTTGATCGTATAGCTCATCAATTAAGGTGTGAAAGGAGGAGTTCAAAGAATTGTACAAAGTTTGAACCTCCCCGAACCGGCTGAGGTCCGGGGAAGAGATGGCTTTAGTCATTTCATCAAGATTCACAGTCACTTGGATGGAGGATTTCGGTTCATTGACTGTGGTTTCAAGTTTGGTGGTGAATCCTAGCTTGATATTTTCAAGGCGGTCATTGAATTCATCCTTGACTTCATTTAACTTGGCCATCAAAGCATCATCAAGGGAGTTTGTCTTGATTTCCAGCTTCTCTTTGACATCATCAATTTCCAGAAGGATATTTGCTTCAACCGCATTCAAGGCGGTTTGAAAGTCTTGAGTAGAAGGCAGTTGAGAATTGACAGATTTAAGGAATTCAGCTTGAAGGGAATCAAAGGCGGTTTTGGAGGAGGTTGCAAGCTGAGAAATCATTTCCTTGAGATCAGAATCTCCAAATGATTGAATTTGAACAACACCTTCAGCTAGATCCTTCTTAAAACCTTCAAAGCAGGACTCAGCTGAGGATTTGACAATGTTTGCTAAGTCCTTCTCCCCCTTAATGGCATCAAGCCTCTGAGCAAAACTCTTGAGGGAGTTCTTATGATCAGCCATTTGAAGGGTTTGAGAGGCAATCAAATGAGATTGAGATTCAGCTAACTTTTGAAGGGAGCGGTTGGAAGACTCAAGGGAGGCATTAGAAGCGGTTAGCTTGATAATGTGGCCTTGGTTTATGAGTAGTTGAGATTGGATAAGATTAAGGGTAGAAAGGATTTGGGAGTAGTCAGTTGGTGGAGTAGCGGTTGATGATGAAGGAATAAAGGTGAAGGAAGGAGGCGGTTCAGAATAAGTAGGAGGAGCGGTTTGAGGCATTTGAGATAATAGGGTTTGGAAAATGCGTGAGGCAGGAATTGTGTAAGGGGATGAGGTTTGAGTTGAGATGGGGGCTGTTGGTATGGGGGCGGTTGGGATGGGGGCGGTTGGTATGTGGGTGGTTGGGATAGGGGCGGTTGGGATAGGGGCGGTTGGGATGGGGGCGGTTGGTATGGGTATAGAGGTGGTAGGAGGATTTGAAGTGATTGGGTTGGAATGAGTTGAATGGGATTTTTGTGGGGAAGAGATAGGTGATTTAGAAAGGGATTTATGGGTGCGGTTTGATATATGAGGGGATGAATGGTGTGAGGGTGAATTTTGTGGTGAAGGAGTTGGAGTTCTGAGTCTGGAGGTTGAATGGGCTGGGCCTGCTGATGGCTTGGATGTCCATTCAGTAAAGGCTTTGGGATTTGAGGTGGCTTGATTTTGAGGGGTTTGAAATTCAGAAGGGGATGATGAATTTGAATTGGTTTGGGAGGAGGATTTATCAAAATATGAGGAGGTTTCACCAGGTATTTTGATGTTGGATTTGGCAATGGTGTGAAGATAGTGTTTCTTTGGAGGAGTTGTTTTCTTGGCCATTTGTTTGAACCTCCTCTTCTTGGGATTCTCCCCCTGAGAGGTTGCAGTTTTAGGAGGTGGAGATGGAGAGAGCGGTTTGGGGGAAAGGGATTTGGAAGGAGAAAGGTGTTGGGTAGGAATTGGGGAAGAGGTTTGAGTAGGTGAGGTTGGAGGAGTTTGAAGCGGTTGGGATTGAGGAGTAGGTTGCGGTTGGGGTTGCGGTTGTACAGGAGGTTGAACTTGAGCTTGCGGTTGAGAGGTAGCAAGCGGTTTAGAAGATGGTTTCTTTCCCTCGGGCACTCTCTTCCTCAATTTTGCCCTTCTTTCCAACTTGTCCAGCCTTTGCCTTGTAAAAGGCAAACTTTATCTTCCTCGGTGAGATTGGCAAGAGCAGCCTTCACAGATTTTGCCTTCTTGATAAGAGGGGCAATACCAAAGATCCTCTTCTTCTTCCTCATCGCAGGCTCATCTCTCAAACCAAATTTCTCCCGAGGCTTAGCACTTTGACTAGCACCCGCGGTTTGAACACGCGGTTGAGGTGGTGCGGTCCTTGGCTTCTTGGCCTGCGGTTCTAGGACAATGTTTTTCTTTCTAGAGGCCTTCTTGATTGCCTTTCCTAGAGCAAGAATCCGCGGTTTCTGGAGTCATTTCAACATAGAACTCCTTGGGGTTGAGAGTATCAAGATCATATAGAAATTTGTACCGGGTATCTCCAAATGAGTATCTGAAGTTGTGACAAACCCCGGTTCCAAGGGAGTCACCTTCACCCATTGGTACCGATAACTCAGAGTTGAGATTATGAGATCCTCCAAGTGTTGATAGCGGTGAACAACGCGGTTAGGAGCCCAATGGTCTCCATCTCTCGGTGTTCATTTTTGATTTTGGATTGATAAGCATCAATGGAACTAGCCATTTCCTTCATCGTAATCTTGGGCCAATTCAGCTTAATTCCATTATAAATGGCACAAAGAAGAAATCCATTGCCGAGTAGTGAAGTTGTTGTGGTTGCCGCGCCTTACCACACACGTACATTCCTACTAAATAGCCCAAGTGGCTCATAAGCTCACCAAATTCTCTCCTTGCTTTCTTCTTGTAATAACCAGAGAGAGAAGTCGATTGACTGTTGATAGAGCGGTTGCATCCAACACTTCCCGATCAACCTCCATGGGGCATCCAAACATGAAATCCAAAAGTACTTCTAATATCCAGATGATCAATGGATATATCGAAGCCTTCAACACTCGCCAACCGTGCATTTGATCTTGGTGCCATCGCATAATTCTCTCGTCTCCTAGAACAGCAGAGGAGTAGAACTGATCCACAAAGGAAGGAATGATATAAGATTGACCTTTGTTGAAGAGAGGGAGGATTCCAGAGGAAGTGAGTCTTCTGATCAACTCTCTACCAAGAGCATCTCCTTGGAGCTCAGGCTCATTGATCTCAAATCCTGGAATAAAGAATTTAGGATCCTACAAAATGAAACAAAGGTTTTAGATCCAAACAGTGATTCACAATTCACAAGCGGTTTGGGCATCTATGCGGTTAGCAATTGAATGCGGTTGAAAATGTTGAGAACCCCAAACCTCAAGTAAATTGTGAATATAATTAAAACACTTAGAAAATATGTAAGAGATTATACTAGTACGTGGCATTGTAATCCAAGTTTATCCCACACTGCAAGCGGTGCTTGGAGAGGAAGGTTATGGTGTCCAAATTCTATATACTAAGTAATATCCCAACAAATTTAGCATGCGGTTTTAAAGGAATAACTTAAATAGCTAACAGGCATGCGGTTCAAAGTGTAGTGCGGTTCATAGAGACATGCGGTTCATAATTTACATGCGGTTGAAGTCAAGGAATTTCAAGAAGGCGGTTCCAAACAACATCATGCGGTTGATATTCACAGTAGTGCATAAAATTTATGAAAAATATCTAAGTACAAACACATGTGTGAAAATCAGATGAACCAAAACATGTGATAAACATTCAAGGCATATGAACAGACATGTTGAAGACATGATGAACACGAAGAAAACTTAGAACACTCGTAACGTAGTTTCAACAAAAGTTCACTAAAATCAACAAATAATATGTCAAAATGATCACATTGAGCAAGAGATTAACAATATAACATTAAAGATTCGTACTTTGCTCGTAATCACCAAGAACAAGCAAGAACACTCAAATGGGTTTTGAATAAGAAAATTTTAAAATCCAAAATCAGTGTTCAAATCATTGGTTGATCGTAAAATAAATTACATATAAAGAATCTAACAACAATTCCGAGCATAACCCAACTGAAATCATACAAAAAGATCAGCAGATGAAGCAAATATGAACAAAAATCAAACAAGGGTTTTCGAAGCTTCATGGTTCATCAATGGCAGATTCAACGAAAGATTTGCGTAAAATAAAGAGATGAAGTTGAGAAATACATACCATATCAGAGAATGGTGCTTTAGGTGCCATTGAAGATCAAAGTTTTTAAGTTATGAAATTTAAAGTTTTTAGAGAGAGAGAGAAGATGAAGTTGGTAGGAAAGGACGGTGAGTGACAGAGATTGGAAAGGTGAAATTGTAAGAGTAGGTTTTTATTTATAGGAAAATCTCAAACAAAGGACAGTTGAAAAGACTATTTGATTTTCCCATAAAAGAAATCATTCCTCTGTTGCACCCTTTCATCTTCTTCTCATTTGCCAATGAAGGCTGACATGATAGCTTTAAATGCTAATGTTCCCTTTGCATTAAATGCATTTAAATTTTGAAATAACGTGGGAAAATATTTGCAAAAATGCCCTTATGTCAAAATGTGGACTGAAATGAAAAATAAAAGAACTTACCTGGGGTCCACGTGGCAGTGCGGTTGAAAGGATTTTTAAAACCGCTTAGCTTCTTTAAAGCTAAGAAAAGAATTAAAATTTTTGAAAATACCATATGTTGAAGGCGGTTGAAGATGTAGCGGTCAGAAGCATTATGCGGTTGGTAAAACGCGGTTGGAAGTACGCGGTTGATAATACGTGGTTGACCACATAGGCGGTTGACCACTCAAGCGGTTTGAATAACCGCGGTTCAACAATGGTGCGGTTGAAATATTTGATAAGAAATACAACCTAAACTTAACACGAGTTAGTCAATAAAAAATATGGAATCATTTAAGTTCAATCATACCCATTTCTCCTCTCGAGGAAGGAAAACCTCTTGGAGTCAAGAGCCTTGGTGAGGATGTCGCAACTGGATTATCTCGTCCCCACATACTCTAAATGGATATTCCTCTTCTCCACATGGTCTTTGAGGAAATGATACTTGATATCAATATGCTTGGTCTTGGAATGCATGACAGGTTGTTGGAGACCGAAATTGTTGAAGTGTTGTCACACATGATGGGGCAATTTCCTTCATGGATTCCATAGTCTACCAACCGTCGCTTCATCCAAAGGATTTGACAAAGAACAACTACCAAGAAGAATATACTCACTCCGTGGTTGACACCGAAACCGAAGCTTGCTTCTTGCCGGCCCAAGCAACTAGTCTATTCCCGAGGAAATGACAAGTACCACTAGTGCTTTTCCTGTCAATAGTACAAGCTGCATAATCCGCATCCGAATAACCTACAAGATCGAAGATCGAGTCTTTGGAATACCAAAGTCCAAGGTTAGTGGTTCCAGATAAATAGCGGATTATACGCTTGACTGCAATAAGATGTGCTTCTCTAGGATCTGCTTGGTAGCGAGCACATACACAGACACTAAACATGATATCGGGCCTACTAGCAGTTAAGTAAAGTAATGAGCCGATCATACCTCGATATAAAGTTTGATCAACTTTCTTACCTTTGAGATCCTTATCTAGCTTATTGCCGGTGGCCATAGGAGTATCATAAGCTTTAGCATTTTCTAATCCAAACTTCTTTATCAACTCCTTGGTGTATTTGGCTTGGCTGATAAAGATACCTTCTTCGCATTGCTTGATTTGAAGCCCGAGGAAGAATGTTAATTCTCCCATCATGCTCATCTCAAACTTGCTTTTCATTAGCTTCTCGAAACGCTTACAAAGTAACTCGTTAGTAGAACCAAAAATAATATCATCGACATATATTTGAACAAGTAAAGTATGCTCATTATATTTGGCAATAAAAAGAGTTGTATCAATTTTACCACGTTTAAATCCTTTTTTCTAGTAAAAATTTAGAAAGAGTCTCATACCATGCCCTTGGAGCTTGCTTAAGTCCATACAAAGCTTTCTGGAGTTTGTAGACATGATTGGGAAATTTGGAGTCTTCAAATCCAGGTGGTTGAGCAACATATACGGTCTCTTGCAGTTCGCCGTTGAGGAATGCACTCTTTACGTCCATTTGATATAACTTGAAATGCTTGAAAGAGGCGTAGGCTAAGAAAATTCTGATAGCTTCCAATCTTGCAACTGGAGCAAAGGTTTCATCATAATCAATTCCTTCTTCTTGCCTATATCCTTGTGCAACCAACCTTGCTTTATTCCTAGTGATGCTTCCATTCTCATCCATCTTATTCCTAAATACCCACTTAGTTCCTATCACTCCTTGATCCTGAGGTCTAGGCACCAAAGTCCAGACCTTGCATCTTTCAAACTGGTTGAGTTCTTCTTGCATAGCAACGACCCAACTGGAATCTTGGAGTGCTTCATCAATCTTCTTGGGTTCAACTTGAGATAAAAGAGAAGTATGCTCGTCATAATTCGATCTCCTTGTTTGAACACCGGAAAACAGATCACCAATCACATTTGTGAGAGGGTGACTGCTGACTTCACGAACCTCCTGGGGTAAGTCCGGTTGGATCGAGGTTTGTCAAGATCTTCAATTGGAACATCGTTAGATCCTTCAAATAAGTCATGGAATGTAAGTTGACGAAGAGGTTCTATAAGCCGGATAGGGGAATTCTAACTTCATCTTCCTTGCGCTGCATCCGGAGAGGGATCTTCAAAGTGCGGTTTCAAAATTGCGGTTTTGGGGAATTTAGTTGAGGGTGCCGGATTTTGCGGTTGAGGTTCAAAGTGCGGTTTGGGATGGTTCACCTGGTTCATTATGCTCAACAAAATCATCAGCAACATTTGGAGCCAAATGTGGCTCAAGGAGAGAATGCTCATCAAAAGTAACATGGACAGACTCAACTATTTTTAAACTAGTTTTATTGAAAACACGAAAAGCTTTAGAATGTTTAGCATACCCAACAAAAATACCTTCGTCGGCCTTGGCTCCGAATTTACCTCTATTTTCTCTTCCGTTGTAGAGGACAAAACATTTGCGGCCAAAGATCTTGAAGAATGCAATGTTGGGGGTTCTTCCTCGCCAAAGCTCATAGGGAGTCTTATTATAAGTTTTGTTGATGAGGGAGCGGTTTTGAGTGAAGCATGTGGTATTGATTGCTTCAGCCCAAAAATACTGAGGTAGCTTCGCTTCAGATATCATTATTTTTCCAGCCTCAATCAACGTCCTATTCTTCCTTTCCACAACCCCATTTTGTTGTGGAACACCAAATGATTGAAAAATTGTGATCAATCCCATGGTCATCACAATACCGAGCAACACCGTTGTTCTTAAATTCTGTTCCATTATCTCGATCGAACACTAACGATGTCGTCTTCTTTTGAGTTTGGAGCCGTCTAAAAGTGCGGTGAGAATCTCATAACAATCATCTTTGGAAATCATCATCTCAACCCACGTATATCTTGAGTAATCATCCACCACCACTAAGGTATATCTATTTCCTCCAATGTCAGTGGTTACGGGTCCAAACAAATCTATGTGAAGCGCTTGTAAGCATCTTGAAGTTGAAGGAGCGGTCTTGTTGGGTGAAAGACGACGCGGACCGCTTACAGCCGGCATGCACCGCATTTCTCTCGGATGGTGGTCAGCCACTTTAGGTAAAACCACGAACGAGGTTTTCCCTACCAATCTTTGCAAGATACTTGAAGTTCAAGTGGCTCAACCTCTTGTGCCATAGCCAACTATTTTCGCTCACATTCTTAGCTACAAAACAGAGATTAGTAATACTACATGCATAATTTAGATCAATAATGTAAATATTATTCTTACGAATCCCTGTGAGTAGGGTGACGCCGGAAATGCTATCTTTGATAAAGCAATTTGATGACGTGAAGTTGCAAAGCATTCCTTTGTCGCAAAATTGAGAAATTGAAAGGAGGTTGTGCTTGAGTCCATCGACAAGAGAAACCTTCTCAATAGTTAGGTTTCCTCTCCTTATAACACCATATCCAATGGTCTTCCCTTTGTTGTTGTCATCAAAGGTTACAGATGGACCACTTGCATCAACGACATCTTCAAGTAATGATCTATCTCCAAATATATGTCTTGGCACCACTATCAAGATACCATTCATTATCCTTGGAGTGACCAGCCATGAAGCAGAGGACACCGAAATGTAAACATTAAGAACGAGGTCCCCCTTTATTTCTTGGGTCCTGAAGTTAGCAACCCTTTACAACCCACACCTGCTTTGACAGAAGGAGGTTTGCTCTTCCCGGCATTGGGTGTGAACCGCAAAAGGCATTCTCAGCCTTGTGACCTAAACCATCACACACGTAACATTTATAGAAGCTACAAGCATCATGAGGTTTTACTAACTCCTTACTTTTCTTAGGAGTTGCATGCGGTTTGGGACAAGGAGGCGGTTTGGGAGGTGCGGTTCCGCCTAACATTCCAAACTCGATATAAAGGGAACCGCTTTGGTTTGACCACGTATTTCCCGGGGAACGCTATTCCTACTTTTGAAGGCAGGAGGAGCGGTCGAAGAAGAAGCGCGGTCGACCCGGAGTTAGCAGAACCGCCTTGTCCACCGTAAGAGGTTGGAGCAGGATTCTACCAATTCCATAAGCCATTTCCTCTTCAGTGCTTCCACGTAATTCTTAGGTTTTAAACACGTAATTCTTCCCATATTGCTTTCCTTTAGGGTAGACATAATTTACTTGTCTTGCTTTACCCTTACCCTTAGCATGCTTCTCCTTGGGAATTTCTTTAGTTAGTTCAGGAAATTCCTCATCCTTTTCACTAGAGGATGCACACTTCTCCTCTTCCTCAGATCCAAACCCTAGACCATCCTTAGTTCCAGGAGGAACTTGGAAGTCCAAGATTTTATCCTTGGTGGATTGAGACTTGAGCCACGAATCAATAATCTTTTGACGATCGTCGATTTGGGTTACCAAGTCATCATTCCTGAGTTGAAGTGCAGCAACCTTAGTTTCAAGGATGCGGTTACGATCAAGCAAGAGGAGACATACTTCTGATTTGGTCCTTAAGATTAGAAATTTCAGACCTCATCACAGTTTTCTCCGTCTTGTACAGATTAATTTCATCATGAGCTAAGCTTAAGGCTTTCTTAAGATTTGAGAATTGATGGATTACCATTTCAGCTTCCTTGAACATCTTTTCATGTTCCATGGGAGAAACCTCTTCCACCACCTTTTTCAAAATTTTCTTTGGAATAGTTTTTGAAGGTGGAGCAGTTTTAGATGAGAAAATGGGACGTGAATACGAATAATTTCCTATCTTAATGCTAGGAGTAAGTTTAATATCATCATCCAATTTATAATTTGGAAGTTTTGCAAAAACCTCCTTTTCCTCCATATCATGCAACTCAAATGATTCAGAATCTGAGTCATCAGAAGCGTCTGCTGACTAAGCGTAGGTTAACCTCTTCGGTTTCACCGTCACTTCCATCCTCGAACTGCTTCAATCCAAGTTGCTAATTCCTTGGTATTCTCTTCCTCCTCAAGAACCATTCCCTTACGATGAGAAAATTTCGAAGGGAAAGTTTTCTTTTCATATATTCATATTTAGGTTGTGGACACTCAGATGCAAAGTGGCCAGTTTCCTACAATTGTAGCATACCAAGTCACTCTTCTTCTTTGTATCTCGCAGCCTCTAGAAAATGTTGCAGGAGGTTTGCCTTTTGAAAATGATTTTGTGAAAGGTTTTGAGGATTTTCTAAATTTTTGGAATCTTTTCACAAACATGGCAAAATCATCATCATCCATCTCGATGAGTGATGAGGTTGATATGGAAGGATCAAGTGGTTTGATTGGATGTGGATGGTTTCTCTTCATGTTCCACTACACATAGAAAGCGATTTGGTTTTCCCTTCTATCTCTTCAATATGATTTAATTTAAGTTCATAGACTCTAAGATTGGCATACAAGTTACTTAATGACCAAGTACCCAATACTTTGGAGTCTTCTAGAGAGGTAGCCTTATTTACCCATCTAGAACCTAAAGCGTATAGGAAAGTCATATTGATTTCCTTATCGGTTAAAGTTTTACCAAGAGATCTACAAGCATTAACTACCTCAACATAGCGATCGTAGGTTTGACGCAAGGTTTCGTTGGATTTTCTCGTTGAAGTTGTTGTAGGATCTTTCAACAAATATAATTTGTTTTCCTTGCACTCTTCGTCACCTTCAAGGTAGCTCTCTATGGCATCCCACATCTCGCTGCGGTTTTGAGGTACATCACTTTCGTAGAGTTGATACGGGAGAGTTCCGTAAATGATGAACCTCGCCTTGCTGTCCAAGGCAACTAATCTTTTCTCTTCATCCGACCACTCATCTTTTGGCTTTTTGACCTCTGGAGTTTCAGCATTGGTGGTTGCATCGGTGTTAGCCTTCATTGGAATTAGAGGGCCATTGATCACGCACTCCACCAAAGATTTCATCTATGGTTTCCAAATGAATAAGCATTCGGCACTTCCAGATGTCAAAGTGGTCTTCGTCCAACATTGGAATGTGTGAGTAGTTAACATGTAGTCATTGTCTTTGAGGTTGCCATATCGAATCGGCACACAAGCCGTTAAGCTTGAAAAATAGTGGTTTTAAAATGTGTTTGTTTCCGATACCACTTGTTGGTCCCAAAGGTGGCAACAAGGGTGAAAATACGGCTAGAGGGGGGTGAATAGTCAAGTTTAAAATTTTTCGCCCTCTTTGAAAAACTAAACCTCTTGCTTACAAAATCCTCTTGCAGTTGATAATAGACGCAAGTGATAGTGTAAAATGCACAATGGAATATTTAGAGTTACAAAGTGGTTTTGATAGAGGAGGTTTGTAAAGCGGTTTTAATAAAGTAATTGGTACGTGCGGTTTACAAACAAGTGAGGTTTTGACAATGTTAACTCCAAACACTATTTCACAATAATGGATATCTAAATAAAGATCAAACAGAGACAAAGATAAATAATTAGTAAGCACAAGAAATATAAATGCAGAAAGTAAGAACACACTATTTGGAGTGGTTCAATCGATAAACGATCTACGTCCACTACCAAGATGGTTAGTCTTGGATTTCTAAGAGAGATTTTATATTAAGTATTTGAGAGATTACAAAGTACAATAAAATCTTTTCTATGAAGAGCAAATCCAAAACTATAACTGGGTATCTCAAGTGTTTAATCTATGTGATTAGAACAAATGAGGTGAGTGTGTGAGAACAAGATCAAGGCTCTTTAAATCTGTGAGATGTAGAGCATAATGATTCTTGAATGTGTTAAGGCTTGATTTCTGGGCTGGGGAATATTTCTTGAAGTATGAAGATGAAGATTCAAAGGACTAAGAATTTCTGGGCAGAGCTTCAACTTCTGATGAACACAGCAATTTTTCTAATTTTCAAGCAATCTTCAAATGGAGAAGATTGGGGGTATTTATACCCAAGCATCCAAAATGTAGCCGTTGGACACAAATGTTGAAGGACAAGACTTGATGCTTTCTTATTGGTCCACAAAGCAACCACTTTTGTCCTTTGGTACAGTAGTTGCAGATAAAGCTGATAATGCTCCAGCTGCAAGCAATGAGGTTTGGACACCTGTCACCTTTTCAAGATCCTTGCAGATCTTCTCTGACTTTGAATCACGTGACAAGATAAGGTGGTTGACATTGGATATTGCTGATGTGGATCACAAAGTCAAAGAGCGGTTCACTTCAAGTCTCAATCATTGGGGGCGGTTCTGGAGTAGGCGGTTTGACAAGTGCGGTTGGTAACTCCGGTGAGGTTGCAAAGTGCGGTTGATAATGAGCTGCAAGGTGCGGTTCATCATAGGGCGGTTGCACTTGAGTAGTTCAAGAGTAGTTTCAAACAAAGGATTTCACCAAGCAAATGCTAAGGGCGGTTTTGCTAGGGCGGTTCCAAAGAAGCGGTTTGAAACTTCTGAACTGCAACTCTCAATTCCAATGAGTCTTTGCCAGTCTTCAAGCCTAATCTATAAAATGGACTTAACTAAAAAATTGAAGTCTAAGCTTCATTACATAGGGTCCTAAAGTCCTTAAAATAGACAGGAGGTTATGGTATCAATCAAATCTAATACAAATATAGGAGGGTTAAAACATGCATACCCAACAATCTCCCTATTTGATTGATGCCATTACCTACTATAACTAAAGCAAACATTGTACTTGGTAAAAAACATGTCCATAAGAATTAACATGGTAAATCATGTCCCAAGTCAATGCACACACTTAGCTTAAGCTATAGATTTCTATACTTTCTAAAAGATAAAAACTTACAATATGGAAAGTAGAGAAATGCATTCAAGGCACTTAAAAATATGAGTTTAAGTTCAAAGTGCGGTTTAAACCGAATGTTTAAACTTCAATTCAAAAATATGATTTTAAGTTGAAAAATATTTGAATGAGGTTTACAACCATAAGAGGTTTCATTGTTCTACAAACAAGCGCTTGATATGAACAAGGTTTTGGAACCATGATGCAATTTCCATTAATTCCTCAAGTGGTTACAAAACAGGAATGAAAGAAAATTACAGGGTTACAAACAAAAACAAGAGTAAGTTGGACAAAAGGAAATACAATGAGAGTGCGGTCCAACAATAAAAGAGTTTACCAAAAAAAAAAGAGCAAAAGCGGGTTAAGGTTGATGCGGTTCTTGACCTTGCTTCGCTAGCTGCTGCGGTTGGTTGATCTCGGTGATTCTGGCAAGATTTGATGCGAGGTTTCGGACTTCAGGATTTTCTAATTTTTCACACCTCTTCTGCGGTCCTTCCTTGAGCGGTCACCAATCTCTCTAAGATATTTGCTTGAGAATCAATCTTGAGATTGGCATCAGAGACTGCCTTGGAGTTATCGGACACTTGATCAGATAGCTCATCAATTCAGGTGTGAAAGGAGGAGTTCAAAGAATTGTACAAAGTTTGAACCTCCCCGAACCGCCGCGGTCCGGGAAGAGATGGCTTCAGTCATTTCATCAAGATTCACAGTCACTTGGATGGAGGATTTCAGCTCATTGACTGTGGTTTCAAGTTTGGTGGTGAATCCTAGCTTGATATTTTCAAGGCGGTCATTGAATTCATCCTTGACTTCATTTAACTTGGCCATCAAAGCATCATCAAGGGAGTTTGTCTTGATTTCCAGCTTCTCTTTGACATCATCAATTTCCAGAAGGATATTTTCTTCAACCGCATTCAAGGCGGTTTGAAAGTCTTGAGTAGAAGGCGGTTGAGAATTGACAGATTTAAGGAATTCAGCTTGAAGGGAATCAAAGGCGGTTTTGGAGGAGGTTGCAAGCTGAGAAATCATTTCCTTGAGATCAGAATCTCCAAATGATTGAATTTGAACAACACCTTCAGCTAGATCCTTCTTGAAACCTTCAAAGCAGGACTCAGCTGAGGATTTGACAATGTTTGCTAAGTCCTTCTCCCCCTTAATGGCATCAAGCCTCTGAGCAAAACTCTTGAGGGAGTTCTTATGATCAGCCATTTGAAGGGTTTGAGAGGCAATCAAATGAGATTGAGATTCAGCTAACTTTTGAAGGGAGCGGTTGGAAGACGGTTTCCGTCGCCGAAGATGATGAAGGAGTGGCGGCGAAGGAAAAGCGGTGAGAGGGAGACGGTTCCAAGAGTGGCAGTGGTGGTCGGCGATGGCAGAGGTGGCTGCGTAGGTGGGTGAGATAGCGAGAAGGGGTGGGGTGGGGTGGTGCTGGTGACGAGATGGGTGGTTGGGTGGTTGGGTGGTGGTTACCAGAATGGGAGGGGGCGGTAGATGGAGATTGGGAAGTGGGGAGAGAGAACCCATGTGATCTTTCACTCCAAAAATATTAAACGCAAATGGGAACAATTGAAAATGACTATCCAGTTTCTATAGGACAATAACTCCTCTACAACCCTTCTTTTTCCAAATAAATAATTAAAAAAATTAAATTTGTTGGGATGATTTTTGATCATTGGATGTATATAAGTTAATGGTTTAGATTGTGTTGGGGGCTCAATCCATGTGAACATTTGTAAGCCAATCAAATAAAAATGTGTTGTGCTTTGTTAAATGAAATTTGGACTATTGGATTTAATTGTTTGTGATATATTTAATGATTAATAATAATATTAATAATAACTAGTAATAATACATAATATCAAAAAAGTAAATATTTTATATTATATAATTTATTTCTTTAAAAATTATTAGTAATAATACTTAATAATAATACTAATAATGATGCTATTGTTAATTATTCAATTAAATAATTGAATATATTGATAATTATTATTATATAATTAATAATAATAATGTTATTAATTAATAATAATACTCATTAATTTAATAATTTAAACTTCTAAGAAATATTAATATACCGAAGTAATAATTGATAGAAATATTTAGTTAATTTCTAACTTATTTTATATAATTTTTTTAAAAAAACTTCCTTACCAAAAAAATGTCTAAAATATTTATCTCAATTCTAAAATAAATTTAAAAAAAAATAATTATACTTTTAAACCTCATATATCCTAAACCCTATACTCTATACCTTATACCATATATCCTATATTTTTTTATATAGGGTATAGGGTCTATAGGGTATAGGGTATACCCTATAGGGTATAGGATATATGGTATAGGGTATATCCTATAGGGTATAGGGTATAGGGTACCCTATAGGGTATAGGGTATACCCTATACCATATACCCTATACCCTATACCCTATACCATAACCTATAGGGTATAGGGTATACACTATAGGGTATAAGGTATAGGGTACATGATATAAGGTATACCCTATAGGGTATAGGGTATACCCTATACCATATATCATATACCCTATAGGGTATAGGGTATACCCTATAGGGTATAGGGTATATGGTATATGGTATAGGGTATACCCTATAGGGTTTAGGGTATACCCTATACCTATACCCTATAGGGTATACCCTATACCCTATAGGGTATACCCTATACCATATACCATTCATATACCCTACATACTATATTGCAAATAAAATATGAATTCAAATAATTTTATACTTTATAAAATTAATATTTGATATTCACTCTTCAAAAGATATATATTCATTTTAAAAATATAAATTACAATTAAATAATAAAAAAGTTATGTTTCATTTTTTTTTTAAATGAAAGCTTATAAAATAAAAAGAGAGATGGACAATAGCATATACTTTTTTTGATTTCTTTAAAAAAATATTTGGATAAAAAAAATTACTTGAGAAGTTGTTAAGTAGTGATTTTTTTAAATGTTAAGTAGTGATTTTTTTTTAAAATGTTACATAAAAAAGTTAAGATTTAATAAAAAAAAAATAAGTATATAAAAGAAAAAAAGAGGGACGAAAAATAGCATATATTTGAGATGTTTGTTAGTAGTGATTTTTTTTTTTTTAAAAAGTTATGAATTTTTATTTAGATATATATATTTTTTTATAATTTTATCATATTTGGCCATACTTCATTTACATTTGAGGTAAACTTAACAATTATGTATTAATAAACATGCATTAAACTGTATATATTAAAAAAAAAAAATCATCGGTAATTCATCGTTATTCCGTCGCTAAATGAAATTGAAATAATATTTTTTTTATTTTTTTAATTATATAGCGACGAAATGCATCCATCGGTAAAAATTTTTTCCAATCCCTCGTTATTCCCTCGCTAATCCGTCGGTAATGAATAAGAAATAATATTTTTTTTTACTTTATATAGCGACGGAAGTTATCCGTCGTTATATTATTTTCAAAATTCCGTCGTTAATCCGTCGCTAAATGAAAATAAAATAATATTTTTTTATTTTTTTAATTCTATAGCGACGAAATACATCCGTTGGCAAAAAAAATTGCAATCCCTCGTTAATCCGTCGGTAAACCGTCGGCAAAAAGAGGCGCCACTTTTACGACGAAATAGTGAGGAAATATTGTCCGTCGTTAAATTCGTCGTTAAAGTTGTCGTTTTCAGCTTTATTTTTTTTATATTTTATCCCTCACTATTCCCTCGCTAATCCGTCGCTATTAGCGACGAAATTGTTTCTGTCGCTAAAATCCGTCGCTAAATGACAGTTTTCTTGTAGTGTACCTATTATTAATTTCAAATGCAAAGCATTTAGTGTAATTTGAATGTTGCATCTCTAGGTTTCCCCAAGGTGTAGTTTGCGTAAATAAAGGCTTATCCTTTCCCAACCGCATTTAGGATTTAAAATACCAATTTATACTTGAACATAAATAAATTGTTTGCGCGAGTCCGTCCCTCTTTTCCTTTTCCTCTCCTGTATTTCCTCAAAGTCTTCCTCCTTTACCACCTTATCAACCCGTATCTACCCCTGCAGTTACATCGAGTTGGATCCGCTCTTCTGCTCCGGGAGCTCGTCTAGTCCGTGTTGTTGAAGAAGTTCAAACAGTTTCTGGGGTTTCAGTCAATTCAGAACCAGATATGGCCGGAAATGGTGATGTGTTTTCTACTCAGTCTGCTGGAGGTTCGGTTTCGATGGGTCAATCGGGTTTAAATGACATGTCCGCAGAAGAGTTGAGAATAACTTTGGAAGTTGCTTTGACTAGGGAACGTGAATCCCGCTTGTTGGCTCAGAACGCCAAGGCTCGAGAGGAAGAAGTCCATACCCGTTTTGTGAAGGCTATGAGAGCCATGGGAATCGCAATACTCCAACGAGAGGATGGTTCCTACGAGGAAATCACCGAAGATAGTAACAACGGGATCAGATCTGCTTCCCCAATTCAACCCACTCATCACTCTGCACCTCAACCCAACTACCACGCCATGCCTCCTCCCATGAGTTATGCTCCTCGCCCTGATAGGATCCTGTCTCCGGAAATAACCATAAATACCCAAGGAAGGGTTCCTCCCTCAATCTCTCAGGTACATAGCCAAGTTGCTCAGCATGGGTTCAGCAAAAGCGGTGGCCAACCATCGAACTTCTTTGATCTGACATCCTCTCCAGCTCCCAATGCCCCAGTGCCGCAAGCTCAGTACGGATTCCAGTTCCAAGGAAGCTATTCCCAACCCCAAGTCAACATGTATCCCGAAAGTTATCAGTATAGTCAAACCAGTCAGCAGCAGAATGTTTTCCAAGCTCCACCGCAGCACAACAGTCAGTATCGCCTATCAGGAAACCAGATTTGTCCAGACAGTATTCCGCAGTATCCTCAGTCCCAGTTCCAAAGCAATTTCTCTCAGCCCGCAGTCTGTTCTCCTCTCACCCAGTACCTGTATGGTTCTACCACATATTCAGCTCCCTGTGATAGTACCGGAGTTTCTACCCATGGTCAGTTCGGATGTCAATCAGCGCAGTTTGGTCTATAGAATCCAAGTGTTCAGTTTAATGGGTACGACATGTACGGGAATAGGATTCCCAGTTCAGTTAGTCTGTTGGACAGCAATATCAGCATCCCCAGTACTTTCGGTCTTCCCTCAGCCGCCTTGCCCATCAGATCTGCTCCAGAATTTCCAGTGCCATCTTCGACTGTGGCTCCTGCTATTCCCCAAATCCCGGGAATGACCTCGGAGGTGACAGCTTTATTAAGGCAAATGCAACAACAAATTGATAGACTGACAGTGGGGTCCAATGGCCTTAAGGTGGTTGATCCGGCCCAAGTAACACCCCTTCCCCATAAATTCAAGATGCCCAAGATGGATTTTGATGGCACAGCCTGCCCAAAGACCCATGTGGATACCTACGTAATGACGATGGGGGCGATGGGTTGCACCCCCGAGTTTATGGCTTCTCATTTTCATCTGACTTTGAAAGGTCCGACGCTCACTTGGTTTTTGGTTCTCAAGCAAGAATGTCACTCCACCTGGACCCAGATCACTGAAACTTTCCTGGAAAAATATCGGGGTAGCCTAGAGTGGCGTACTACCCGAGATGATCTAGTGGGTACCATTCAGAAAAATGAGGAGTCAATCACAGAGTTCTACAAGAGATGGAATGCCAAACTCAATGAGCTGTCGGAACCAATCCCCTTTCAAGATCAGAAAGATATTTTCCTGTCATGTGTGAAACCTGTGTTAAGGGAGGCCATTGGAAAGGGTTGGTATCCAGATTTAAGGGAAATGGTTGGTATGGGCGCTCGAAGCGAGAACAGGCTGTTTAACCTCACCCCAAGTGCGAGTTCTAGTGGTAATAGCGGAAGTGGAGGAATTTGATATCGGGCACCCAACCCAATCTCTGCCATGGCGCTGAAAGAAAGAGAAGTGGTTAAAGATAGCAGCGTTAATAATCTGCAAGGGGGAGGTAATAATGGACAAAACGGCGGGAGATTCCAGCCCAGACAACAGTCAAGGTTCGATGACTTGGGCATGTCCACAGAGGAAGTCTTCAACGGCTTGCTTAGAACTGGCATGATTAAGCCGCTGGAGAACTATAATCCTATCCGCCCTAATCCCAACCTCGATGCTAGTAAATACTGCAGGTTCCATCAGTTCCCAGGGCATACCACCAACGCCTGCATCACTCTCAAGAAGATTATCCAAGGCCTTGTTGATGAAAAGAAGATCGAAAAGTCTCCCCGTCCTAACACCATCAAAAACCCTCTGCCCAGCAACAATGTGAACCTAATCGATTTTGGTCAGGATTATTTCGTGAATGTAATAGAGTTTGAAGAGTCTGTAAGTGGAAAGGCTAGTGGTGATTGTAATGAAGTCATGACTGATGTAAATCCTTGTTTCAATGAAATGAAAGACAACTTTTGCTACGTCTTGTATCTTGATGATTTGTATGATTTAAATAATGCTGTTGATTACGATGAATATGAAGAGCGTTTGGTTGTCAACGCTATCACTTCCGTAGTTCCCAAAGAATCCCCAATCTCTTTGGAAGAGCTCAGAATACACTACAAGAAACATAATTATTAGGGTCGGCCCGTCACCGTCCCTAAAGGTCAATTTGCCATCCCTAAAAGTTTTTAGGTCGGCCTTAAGGACGGGACTTTGGGGTCCGGAATAACAGGCGACTCTAAAACTCTGGGACCCCCGTCACCGTCCCCAATAAGGTATTAAAGACGGCGTTCTGTGGTCCTTAAAAATAATTTAGCGGGAATATTTTGGAGCCAATTTTTTTTTGGGACGAGTTAATAAGGTCGGACTTGCCGACCTCAATATTAATTTAGCACCAATATATTTTCCCGGGAAATTATTAGGGACATGCGTCGCCGACTCTAATGTAATTTTACGCCAAAATATAATTTTGGAGGGAAAGATTTAAGGTCGGCTTTCAATGACCCAAACAAGCTTGTATCCCAAAATATAAATCTTAATCATCAATATTAATTACTCCATTCGTCTCAAAATGAATTAAATGTTCATTTTTTTTTCGAATTTACTCATTATCAAAAGCAAATTTTAAATGTTTTTGAACATTTATCTTGGGACGGAGGGACTAACACTATAACCATAATCAATTCAATGAGGTACTTATAATGAGAACTAAACAAATAATCCAAAGTTAATCAGCTACATCATTCAAATATAGGTTTTTGCCAAAAAAAAAAAAACTAGATCCAGTAGAACTACTCAAATTTCCATTAAAAATACTCTAATCTAAATAATTAAGTCTCCAACTAGTTCAAATAATCCAGATTGCATACTGTTAGGACCTAACTTTGATCAATGTCTCAGTTAGTTGGTTTTGATAAAGGAATATATATATATAGAACAGGGTTTATATCAAAAGAGGAAATCTGTCATATTCATCTTTCAGTTTGTCTGACAGCTGTGAGTCTGACAGTTATGATTCTACCTTATACTTTGGTTACAATCAATCAATAATATGAATCATATTCCCCCTCTAATATTTCAAGATCATCAAGTGCATCTCAATCCTTATTAGAGATCATCTCTGATAGTTAAGCCTTGGTATGATCTGACAGCTATGGCTTTTGTCCCTCAGACAGCCATTACTCTGTCTCATTCTTTGATGCCAAAATCTCAACCAAGATGGATACTGTATCCTCACAGCTATCAAGTTCACCTTTGAAGACCATTGAAGACCTTCTGGAAGCTCTCAGCTCAAGCAAGCTCATGAAGACCTGCAAGTGGACAAGTGGGGCAAAGACCAGTCAAATAGTCATTAATGAAGCTGCAACAGTCATATTCCAACAGCTACATTGAAGGCTATAAATAAGAGGAGTTCATCCTCTACACAAATACTCTTAAAAAATACTCTTTTTCACAGTCCATAAACCTCTCCCTTACATCCCTACACACACATCCCTACACTCCAATCCCTACCCTTCAAACACTTTTCCAAACCAAAAACCTTCAGCCTGAAACCCCTGTCTCAACAACAAACAACCCTAGTGTGTTAATTCACAAATTCCAAATCCTAAGACTGTACTTTAGGTGTAGAAATAATTTGTAAACACTCAAGACTGTTTCTTGAGTGTATTAGTTGTTTTTGTAAAATCTTGAGACTGTACTTCAAGTTCTAAAAGCACTTAAGACTGTACTTTAAGTGTATCCCTAGTTGACTGTACTAATTAGGAAGAGAAAGTTCAAGGAACTTGCCTTATCAATCATTTGTAATTCTTGTTGATTAAGATTATAATAAAATTGATCTCACTTGTCAAGATTGACAGTGGGGGTGGATGTAGGAGGAGTGAACTCTGAACCACTTTAAATTCTCTGTGTTATTATATTTCTGCAAACACATTCACACACTTGCATTATTTCTTTGTGTTTTTTGTCCTATCATTATTTCAAGCTTCACTTATTCCGCTGCACAATTCAACAAACATCTGACAGCTAAGTCATACCATAGCTGTCTGATCATCTGCATATCAAACAAGGGCCTTTCAATTGGTATCAGAGCTTGTCTTCACATTCAAAAGTCTAACAACTTGTGAAGGATCCTCTTCAAACCCACCATGCCTCAACCAAGGAGAAATAATGAGAAAGACATCCCACACATTGATGACTGTGGATCTTTTGAGATCTATGCATCAAAAATAAAAACATACCTTGATGCAAACAGTATATGGAACTGGTATGTTCTAGAGAATGAAGTGTCCTACCCAACTCAAATTTGTATTGACGGAGGACCTAGTAAGATCAAATCCCCAGAAACATGGTCTGAATCTGAAAAGCAATTAATCAGTGCAAACTTAAAAGTCAAAAACATTCTTCAAAAGAGTGTAAATGACTCACTAGCACAAGAAATTGCTAAGGAACCAAATGCCGATCGGCATGGACTCTCATTCAAACTAAGTTCACTAAACACACCAGTGTCAGGACACAAAATTTGTATAACTTGCTTAGGCAATTAGACAACTTCAAGTTCTATCCTGGAGAAAAAGTGAGTGCTGCTCAACCAAGGTTTGAAAACCTTGTTAGATCTATTGCTGACCATGGAAAAACATTTGAACAACAAGATCTCTGCCTCAAGATATATTCTAATCTCCCTCAAGAATATGAAAAGGTAGCATTACCTATTAGAGAAGGATCTGAATGGAGCACAATGACAGTTGAATAGTGTTTTGGAAAGCTTGAAGCTTATGAACTAGAAGGTATGATAAAAATTCAACCAGTTCCTACCATTTCACAAACTTTAGCCTTAACTGCTCAAGAAACTGTCCACAAACCAATCACTCACCAAGACATTGAGACCATTTTCAACAATGCCCTTCAAAAGATAAACATCAGCTCCAAACCTGTCAGCAAACAGATCTCTCAAGAAGACATTTCAAGTCTCATATCCATGGCTGTCAGAAATGCCATGAAATTTCAAAAGAAATCTTTTGACAAAAAATACAACCCTTCCACATCTAATTCTCAACAAGACAGCTACAAGAAGACAATTGATTGCTTCAACTGTGGAAAGCAAGGACATTACTCATCTGATTGTCCTGAACCAAGGAAACTTAGGGACAATCAAACAGCTAAGAAATTGACTTAATCAAAAGAGATCATTCACAGTTCCAGGTGTAACTGCTTCAATTGTTCCAAAAATAAAAATGACAAAAACAAGGAGCAAGTTATGATAGCTGATTCATCAAAATTCAGTGATGAAGAGTATGTGTCAAGTGATGATTCTGACAATGAAGGAGAAGAGGCGAAGCTATGCCTTATAGCTGAAGATGAGGAAGAATCAGACAATGAGGAAGAATCAGACCATGAGGAAGAAATGGAAGCACTTGCTGCTGCAGATGAACTGAAAGAGGTACATGATTTTAACTCTTTAAATATTGATGGTTTCAAACAATTAGTTTGCACTCTTTTAATTCAAACCAAAAAACAAAAAACTAGCTTTGCTTCACTGGTCAATGAGAACCTTTCCCAAACCTCAACCATTGACACCCTCACAAAAACCAATTCTGAGCTTGAGAAAGCCTGTCAAGGGCTAAGAGATCAATGCTTCATGCTTGAAAAACAAAACATGGATCTGACAGCTGAGGCATCCAGTACTCAAGAAAACTGTCAAAGACTCATAATTCTTGAAAAAGAAAATGAGGCTCTTAAAAAGAAAATAGATTCATGGAACATGTCAAGCAAAGCATTATCCCTTTTCACCTACACCCAAAGACGTCCCAGTGACAAAACAGGGATTGGTGCTGATGATCATACACAAAAGATGTACACTCCTCCCACTGGTGAAAAGGCCATTGAAAAAATGGTTCTAGAAAATCTAAGCTCTGGCAGCTATCAAGTTCAAACCTATCCTGTTCAAACCAAAGGAAAATCAAAGGAAATCTTGCTTGGTCCTAGTCAGTCAAAGGAAGGACCAAGTAAAATTCAAGGAAGCAAGTATATTTGGGTTCAAAAAGGGGCCAATATATAGGAAGAAGTCAAGCTGCAAAAATGTGCTAGTCAGTCAAGTCCTAACAGACAGCCAAGGCTTGACAGACAGCCAAGGCCTGACAGACAACCAAAACCTTCCAAACAACAAAGAACTCCAAGGCAACAAAGATTCTATAACAAACATAGATACACCAAACAACAAAAACCTCAGTGGCAATACTCAAATGGAAGAAGTCATGCAAGTCAAAATGACTCTCCCAGATCATCCTATTCAAATAACTTTCAGTTTCAACCCCAATACAACAACCCAAACCACTTCTTCAATCCATCCCAATCCACTGTCCTTACACCTTACATGATGCAAATCATGTCATATTATCATACCCTAAACCAGTTCTTCAAAAAGGGATCAATGAACAAAGCTAGGGTTCCAAAGAAAAACTAATCCTTTGGACCCAAAAGAATAAAAAGGGGTACCATAAAACTTACTTTTTTTTTTGCCTGTATCCAGGAAAGGACTCTGGTATTTAGATAGTGTTTGTAGTAGACAGATGACCTTCAATAAAGACTGGTTGCAACAATATTCCCTAAAAATGGTCCAAATGTAACCTTTGGTGACAATTCCCAAGCTAAGGTCAAAGGATCAGGAAATCTTATTACAAAAGATATCATTTTTACAAATGTGTCTTATGTAGAGGGTCTCAAACACAATTTGATTAGAATCAGTCAAATCTGTGATAAGGGATATCATGTTGTTTGCACTAAGGATAAATGTACTGTTAAAGATAAAAGCAATAAAGTCATTCTGACTGGATCAAGAAAAGGAAATCTCTATTGCTTAAACTTAGAGATTTTGCAATCCTTAACTGCTCACGCCTTCCGTCATTTAGTCAATCGATATGTCATGGCTTTGGCACAAAAGATTGGCTCACCTTAACCATAAAACCATCTCCAAGCTTGCAAATTCAAATCTAGTCAGAGGTCTTCCAAAGATCCCATTCAAGAAGGACAAACTTTGCAAAGCATGCCAATGTGGGAAGCAAAAGAGATCTTCATTCAAGGCCAAGACCAGATTGGATACCTCAAGACCTATTGAACTACTTCATATGGATCTCTTTGGACCCATAAGGACTAGATCTTTAGGAGGAAAGAGATACTCCCTAGTTGTGGTTGATGACTACACCAGATTCACTTGGATCATTCTTCTTGAAACCAAAAGTGACACCCTTAGCTGTCTGACAAAACTGTTCAATAAAATTCAAAATCAAAAAGGGACTTCCATTGTCAAGATCAGATCTGATCATGGAAAGGAATTTGAGAACACAGGAGTAGAAGAATATTGTGATTCAAAAGGTATTGATCACAATTTTTCAGCCCCAAGAACACCCCAACAAAATGGTGTTGCTGAAAGGAAGAACAGAACAATTTGTGAGGCAGCAAGAACAATGCTGTCAGAACACAATCTCCCAAAGTATTTTTGGGGTAAAGCTGTCACTACTGCTGTGTATGTTCAAAATAAAACACTAATCAACAAATTCCATAAGAAGACTCCATATGAATTATGGAATGACAAAGTTCCTACCATTTCCTACTTTCACAGTTTTGGAAGTAGATGCTTCATTCACAACAATGGCAAGAACAATTTGGACAAATTTGACTCCAAATGTGATGAAGGAATCTTTCTTGGATACTCTAACACAAGCAAAGCTTATAGAGTTTACAACAAAAGAAGACTTGTTGTGGAAGAATTATTGACTTTGATGAAAACAATGATCAAAGTGTAACTGAATTGTGTGATTTTGATGAAGGTTTGGGAAACCTAGATAATCTCCCTGAAGCATCTCCCATTCTTGACTCAAATGTTCTCCATCATGAACAAGATTCATCAAATCTTCCATACATGGTTCCAAGAAATTCATCTGACAGCCATCTTGTGCCAGACAGCCATGACCAATCCCACTCCCATCATCAACCAATCCAGCCAACCAAATCAACAGCAATCACTCCCACTTCCAATCCAATTGATGAGGAAGAGAATATTCAAATAAATGGTCATCCCTTGACTAACATCTCCCAAAATTCTTCCTTAGCTAACAGCCAACCCTTAGCTGACAGCCATCAAAATTCTTCATGTAATCCATCTACTAGCCACCTTCCATCTCCATTCAATAATCCTCTTTCTCCTCCCAAAACCAATGATGAATCCACCATTACTCACATCATTCCACCCAATAAAGACCTTTACATCAACCTTCAAATTGATAAAACCCCAGTTCCAGAAAACATTCCTTTTCTCATGAGTGCATTCATATCCCAAGTGGAACCAAAGAAAATAAATGAAGCACTCCAAGATGATGACTGGATAAAAGCCATGGAGGAAGAATTAGAGCAGTTTGAAAGGAACAAAGTGTGGCAACTTGTTCCTAAACCAAGAAACCAAACTGTCATTGGAACAAGATGGGTTTTTAGAAATAAGATGAATGAAGAAGGTGTTGTAGTAAGAAACAAAGCTAGACTGGTTGCTCAAGGATACAGACAAGAAGAAGGTATTGACTATGATGAGACTTTTGCACCTGTTGCAAGACTTGAAGCTATAAGGCTATTCCTTGCCTATGCTTCATTCAAGAAGATGAAAGTATTCCAGATGGATGTCAAGAGTGCATTTCTGAATGGAGTCTTAAATGAAAAGGTTTTTGTATCTCAACCCCCTGGTTTTGAGCACCCAAAGTTTCCTGATCATGTATACAAATTGGACAAAGCATTGTATGGGCTTAAACAAGCACCAAGAGCTTGGTATGATACCCTATCTAGATATCTCCTTGGCAAAGGATTTACCAAGGGCCATATTGATAACACTTTGTTTATCAAGAAATATGGAGATGATCAGTTGCTCATCCAAGTCTATGTTGATGACATCATTTTTGGTTCATCAAATGAGGACTTGTGCACTGAATTTGGAGATATTATGAAAGACCAGTTTGAAATGAGTATGATTGGTGAGCTTACTTTCTTCTTGGGTCTTCAAGTCAAGCAAATGAAGGAAGGAATCTTCATTAACCAAGCTAAATACACAAGGGATATGATCAAGAAGTTTGACATGCAACCGCTTCCCCGCCAAAACCCCCTTGTCAACCACAACCAAACTCCATGCCGATCCGTATGGTCAAAGTGTAAATCCAACACTTTACGAAGTTACATTGGATCTCTCCTTTATGTAATAGCTTCAAGACCTGACATTATGTTTAGTGTCTCTCTCGTGCTAGATTTCAAGCAAATCCCAAGGAATCTCATCTCTCTCGTCAAGAGAATTTTGAGATATCTCAAAGGAACCCTTGATTTTGGCTTGTGGTATCCCACCGAATCCCCATTCTCTCTAATTGGATTCACCGACTCGACTATGCCGGATGCAATCTAGATAGAAAATCCACAAGTGGTGGATGCCGCTTATTGGATCAAGAATTATTTCATGGTCAAGCAAAAAGCAAACCTCGGCAGCCACCTCAACACCGAGGCCGAGTATATTGCCGCAGCTTGTGTTGTTCTCAAATTCTCTATCTTAAAAGTCAACTTCAAGACTTTGGAATTGAATTATCCAACATTCCCATCTTCTCGTGACAACTCAAGTACTATTGCCATGACAGAAAACCCCGTCCAACACTCAAAAACAAAGCATATTGAGGTCGACATCATTTCATCGAGACCATGTTGAAAAAGGGAATATCAACCTTGCAAAAGTTTGTACCGAGGATAATGTCTCGATATTCTTACTAAAGCAATGGATGAAAAGAGATTTGAGCTATTAAGAGCTATGCTTGGAATGATAAATATGCCAAAATAAAGAGTTGTTCTTCATAAATAAAAAGGAGGATTACATTCGTAGCAATGTCGCCACAATGAAGCCCGACAGCCTATTCCCTCAAAAACATCCCCGATAGCCATCCACCGATAGCTATCTATGCAAAAGTCATGAAAAACAAAAACAAAAACAAAAACATAAAACAAACCATGAAATCCCTCTCTCTTTCATCTCGCATTCACTCACCAAAACTTCCTTAAAACCAAACAATCTCCGTAACCAGCCTCTCCTCTTCAAATCTTCACCTTAGCCGTCGACATTCTTAGGAAATGTCACCGTTTCTCCGCATCCTCCTCCAAAGACTCATTCCTTCACACCTTGCCTCCCGTGTTGACTGCAAGGTCCGATGATACCTTTTCAACCATACCGGGTGCCTCTCCAGAAGGGATCAATTGAAGTGACCGAATATTGAAGAGAAGGACTTGCTCTCCTTGGCCACCATTCTTCAACCGCATCATAAGGTTGAAGCAAACCCTCCATTGGTGTCACAAAGCCGAAATCTCCGTAATAAGATCCATTCCCAAAGAACTACAAGTGGTTGGCTAGCTCTTGACTCTTCTCTCTCCACAAATGGGAACTCCGGGCGGGGCTAAAACAACCAATAACCTGGTTGAATAGGTATGATATTGTTGAAGAAGGAGATACATGCACTCCAGAAAGTTATCACCTCTCCTCCAACAATCCAACCCCGGAGAGAGTGAATCCCTGCTCAGGAGTATACAGCCTTCTCGTGCTCAACCTTCTTCTTGACAGCCTAAGCCCCTCTCCATAGCCGTCTCGAGCCCTATCTTTCTTAACCAATTCCCCAATGTATAAACCCTCTCTACCTTACTTTTTTCCTTACCGGACTCACCCCCGATCAACCTTGATAGTCTTTCCAAAAAGCCTTATTCCCTCTCCCTCTCTACCGTCAATTTTCTCTCTCGACAGCCTACCTCCTTGACACCATAGTCCCGATCTACTCTCACTCTCTTGTTCTTACCTCTCACTCACTCCCTCTGAACTTTCAACTACATTGAAGGACTCTCTCTCTATCTCCATTTCATCCCCCTCAAATCATCCTCACAATTCTTCCCAAAAACCAACCGTTTCTTTGTTTGAGCCATATTTTTGGGATTAAACTTTGAGGAAAATCTACCCATTTGTGTTTATAAAACAATCTCGAATAAGTTTCCTCCGAAATTGTCATTGTTTTATAGGCAAGTTTCCCCATAGCTATCTCGCACACCATCATCATTCAAACTAGACTTAACTGTCAAAGTTTTTTCTACAAATAGGTTAAAGCAACTTTTTTGGTGATTTGATCGTGTTAATTGCTCACAATTGTCACTTCCTTAGCCATCTCTTCACCTGCAAAATTATTGAAAAAGAGAATGTTCTTCTTGTGCTCTGTGAAAGTTAATGCCTCAACGTGGGGAAGGGCAAAAATCACTGTTCATATGAACAGTTACTAAACTTTGAAACCCCCAATGCCCATTAAAACCCACTCTCCACTCATTATTTGTCTCTCTCCTTTCGTAATCACCAAAACTCCTGTTTCATTAACCCTCTGTTTAAAATTCATCTCTTTCCTTCACTAATCCTCCATCGTATTCCTTCAACCCTAATTCTTTTAACCATCAATGGCAGCATCAAAAGAAAGTTACCCAGATGCTCACAGTTACTTCATTAAACCTAGCTTCTATGATTCTGAAGTTGGGATACTCATCAAAGAACTTCTTGAGGTCAATGAATTGCTTAATTTCATGGGAGCCAGACCTCCAATTTATGAAGAATTGTGCAGAGAAATTTACCTTGTGGGAAAGAGGAACAAGGAAAACAATTCAATAACTGCCACCATAGACAATGTTGAGATTACCATTACTCAAGAAATGGTCAGTGAAGTCTATGGGATCCCAAACAAAGAAGATGTTGTGAAAAACATATGGGATAGAGGGTCAGATAGATTGAAGACTGTATATGAGAAATTCTTTGGGGTTAATGTTCATGACTTCAAGAGTGTACAGGACAAGGCAATGGTGAAGGACAAAGTTGATATTTTCAAATCAACTCTTATGGATGTGGTCAACAAAGCCATTGATGGCAAGCAATCTTCATTTGATCAAATGGGATCAAATGAATGGAAGAAAATGTTGAGCCTAATGACCAAAGACACAAACTGGTGCATTGTTCTTCTCCACAACTTCCAGCTTGCAGCCTCAACCTCCACTCTAAAATTCAAGAAGCAAGGTGGAAAGATGAACAACTTCAGATTCATGAGTGGAATTCTTGAAGTCCTAATTCCTAAGCTCAATCCTCCTCTACACAAGAAATGGCTAAAGACTGTGAAGCTGTCAGAGACAAAGTGCTTCAATGAAAGAACCTTTGTATTGAAACAAAAGAAAGGAGCTGTGATGAGAGCTGGAGATGATGTAAGCACTAGTAGCTTTATTGAAACTCAAGAAAAACTGCAAGAAGAAACAAGAAAGAAGATTGAACACTGGAAAGACTTGATAGCATTGGCTACAAGTAGGAGAATAAAGAGGGGTGTACAATCCAATGTGAAGAAGACAAGATTGTTGAAAAAGACTGTGGTATCTCATGGCAATAAAGACAAAAACAAGGATGTTCAAGAAGCTGATAGTGAAAGAACCTTCTCTCGATGTACCATGATAAGGATAATGAAGAAAGGGGTGCCGCTGACAATCATGGGTTGACACCATGGGTCAAGTTAATGCCGGTGATGATAACATAGACCCTCAAGAGCTTCAGTAGCCATTGACTTATCCAAAACTCGCACAAAGGCAAACAACCTCTCGACAGCCTATCCCTACCAGCAAAGTACCACCGTATCCAAGGTACAATCCTCCTTATCCATTCCTTCTAAATCTTTGCCAAAGAAAAGAAAACCCGAAAAGAAAGCACCCAAGGCCAAGAAAACCAAAATAAATACCCCTTCCCTTTCTCCAAAATCCACTACTGTCACCCAAGAGTAGACAAGTCATCCACACCTAGCTCAGTCATCACCACCATAGAAGCTATCCTTAACCTCAAAGAACAATCGTAGAAGCAACCTTTAAGGGAACACTGATGAAAATATCCCCTCTACCCAACCTCAACAGTTAGCCAAAATCTTAAGAGCCATTGATGCTATTGAGTTGGATGGGAACCCTGATACTGAAAAGGCTGCTCTCATTTTTCTTGATGATGTTCTATGTAAAGAGGAGACAGTGATAGCCATAGATGAACTCAGGTCTAGGTTTATCAAGAAAAGAAGTGGAACAGGTGAGTCATCCAGTAATCCAAAGGTGACAACTATGGATGTAGATATCCAAACCATCCCTTCTATACCTGAGACTGAGCTAGTGAATGAACCTGCCCTAACTGTTGAAATTGATAGGGGGAATCCTGATAAGACTACTGAGGTTATTCAAAGTCTCAAAAAGGTTGGAGTTGAAATTTATCCCAATCTTGTCTCAAAGGGAGAAACAATCCTAAATGCATGCAAGGGACTTGTGTTTGATGGAACCCTAGAAAATGAGGCAGTCCTTGTAACTATTCTTGAGCAAAAGTTGACCAAGGGAGAAGTCAGGGCAGCTTTAAACCTCCTAAAATCCCAATTTTGTTCTGATCTCCTCAAGCAAGGTCTTGGTCAATCATCTGTCTCAATCCCAACTTTTTCAACCCATGCCTCTGCTCCTTCCAAGCCAATTTCTCCAATCCCTGAAAATGAATCTGTTGAAGCCTCCCCTCAGAGTCTAATCCTAGCTGGACAAGGTCAAGATATGTCTGACAGTGATCCCATCCCTAACAGTCCTGACAGCCCTCCAAGCCATTCCATTCCTCCCACTCTAAATCAAGCCTACCTTCCCAAGAAAGAACCTTGGATGCTTAGCTGTGGCATTGATTTTTCTATTTCTTCCATCAAGGCAGCAAGGACAAGGTTAGCCCATGTAAATCATATCCCAGAAATTGCAAACCCTTTTACCTATCCAAAATCCTGGGAACTGTCAAGAATTGGTTTGATTATGGTGGCAAGAAATCTTGCAGGATTAGTATTCTTTGCCTATGAAGAGTGGAAAGTGTCAAGGACTTCATCAACCTCCAATTTTGTTCACCAAATCCCATCATTCCCAAAATTCATCACTCCCAATACACTTATTGATTGGGAAATTCTCTTCAGCCAACTTCTCTCTCCATCACTCAATTCTTGTCTCTTTATGCCAAAAGGTCTAGTTTTCACCTTGTGCATTGAGCTTGCAAAATCATTCTTTCTCTCTCTGTTTGAACAAAAGTGTGCCCTTATGCTTTTGATAAGCAAAATTGTCAATATCTTTCCCCCAACCCTAAATCCAGGCATTGAGCCCTATCTTTCACCCTTCATCTCTGTTGATCCCATTCTCTTCAACTCACCCAATGAAAACTCTCACTTCATGAAATTGATCTCTATTCCTGAGATCAAAGAGTTCAGAGAATCCATAGCTGTCAGCCAAAACAGAGCCAATAATGTTATTGATCTTTCCTCAGACTCTGACAGTGATGATGATGATGATGATCCTTCAAGCCCAGATCAAGACTCTCCCATAATAATTCCATCTTCTTCCATTTCCAACCCTCCTCAACAATCCTTTCATATGTCCCCTGTTCCTCAAGCCCCAGTTCATATGTCCCCGTTCCTCAACCGCATCCATCCCATGTGCCCAAGAAAAGCAAGAAAGCAAGGAACAAGAAGAAGCATTTGTGGGGCACAATGAGAATAAGAAATGATCAGATGCCTCTTACAAGGGCCCAACTGAAAGCAAAGGAAGATAAGTTCTTCAAATATGATGAGAGGATGACTTGGGAATGGAACAATGAGTTCTATTACAGAGGAGTTGAACCAGAAATGAGAAGAGAGCTGGAGGAAGAAAGAAATGAGCTCCTTTCAGCAAGGCAAGAAAGAGAAGAGTTCTATGATCAACTGGCTGATGACTGAACTGTACTATGTTGGAACATTTTTTTTGGTTGAAATAATCTATTTTGTTTGGTTTAGTTTTTATGGCTGTAATATGTGAACTTCTCTCATCTTGAGATCAAATCCAAGTATTTCAATCTCATTCTGATTACTTGTGCATGATATGAATCCCTGAATTATTTCTTTCATTAGTATTTCTCTTATCATTAACTGTGAATACATGTTCTAAATAGATCTTCCTTTACCAAAAAGGGGGAAATTGTTAGGACCTAACTTTGATCAATGTCTCAGTTAGTTGGTTTTGATAAAGGAATATATATATAGAACAGGGTTTATATCAAAAGAGGAAATCTGTCATATTCATCTTTCAGCTTGTCTGACAGCTGTGAGTCTGACTGTTATGATTCTACCTTATACTTTGGTTACAATCAATCAATAACATGAATCATATTCCCCCTCTAAGATTTCAAGATCATCAAGTGCATCTCAATCCTTATTAGAGATCATCTCTGATAGTTAAGCCTTGGTATGATCTGACAGCTATGGCTTTTGTCCCTCAGACAGCCATTACTCTGTCTCATTCTTTGATGCCAAAATCTCAACCAAGATGGATACTGTATCCTCACAGCTATCAAGTTCACCTTTGAAGACCATTGAAGACCTTCTGGAAGCTCTCAGCTCAAGCCAGCTCATGAAGACCTGCAAGTGGACAAGTGGGGCAAAGACCAGTCAAAGAGTCATTAATGAAGCTGCAACAGTCATATTCCAACGGCTACATTGAAGGCTATAAATAAGAGGAGTTCATCCTCTACACAAATACTCTTGAAAAATACTCTTTTTCACAGTCCATAAACCTCTCCCTTACATCCCTACACACACATCCCTACACTCCAATCCCTACCCTTCAAACACTTTTCCAAACCAAAAACCTTCAGCCTGAAACCCCTGTTTCAACAACAAACAACCCTAGTGTGTTAATTCACAAATTCCAAATCCTAAGACTGTACTTTAGGTGTAGAAATAATTTGTAAACACTCAAGACTGTTTCTTGAGTGTATTAGTTGTTTTTGTAAAATCTTGAGACTGTACTTCAAGTTGTAAAAGCACTTAAGACTGTACTTTAAGTGTATCCCTAGTTGACTGTACTAATTAGAAAGAGGAAGTTCAAGGAACTTGCCTTATCAATCATTTGTAATTCTTGTTGATTAAGATTATAATAAAATTGATCTCACTTGTCAAGATTGACAGTGGGGGTGGATGTAGGAGGAGTGAACTCTGAACCACTTTAAATTCTCTGTGTTATTATATTTCTGCAAACACATTCACACACATGCATTATTTCTTTGTGTTCTTTGTCCTATCATTATTTCTAGAGGTGGCCGGTTGACCAAACCGCCGGTTAGCCGGTTGAAAACCGGCGGTTGAAACCTCCAAAATCCCCAACCGGAACCGAACCGCCTAACCGGCTAGACCGGTTACGGTTTAGGCGGTTCACGGTTTTAACGGTTATCCGGTTAACCTCCGGTTTGACGGTTTGGATATGCTCGGCCGAGTCCTTGGTTTTGCTCGGCCGAGCCTTTTAGGGTTTAGGGTTTTGAGGGTTGCTCGGCCGAGTCTTTGGTGTCGCTCGACCGAGCAACCCTTTTAGGGTTTAGGGGTTGAGGGTTGCTCGGCCGAGTCTTTGGTGTTGCTCGGCCGAGCATATCATTTTTCAGTTAATTTTTTTAACGGTTTTTTGAAAAAAGTTAACTTTTAATTTTTTTCAATTTTTTTTGAATAAATAAGACTATTTTAGACTTAAGTTTACTACATACATTTTTTGCAAAAAGGTTTATAAAAAAAGTTATGAATTTTTAAAGAAATAAAATTTAACGGTTTTTTGAAAAAAGTTAACTTTTATTTTTTTTCAATTTTTTTTTGGATAAATAAGACTATTTTAGACTTAAGTTTACTACATACATTTTTTGAAAAAAGGTTTATAAAAAAAGTTATGAATTTTGAAAGAAATAAAACTTAACTTTTTTATAAGAAACGAAAGTATATAAAAGAAAAAAGCGACGGTACCCTAAATTTTATTAATTAAAATACAATTACAACGAGGGTATTGGTAGGAGTGGTGGTGGTAGGCTGGTAGTAGTGGACCTAGTGGTATTGATAGGAGTGGTAGTGGTAGTGGTAGCCGGTAGGAGTGGTAGTAGTAGTGGTAGTAGCGGTAGTGGTAGTGGTGGTAGTAGTAGTAGTGGTAATAGTACTTGTGGTGGTGGTGAATGGTGATGGTGGTGATGTAGACCGGTAGTAGTGGTAGTAGTAGGTAGCGATAGTAGTGGTGGTGGTAGTAGTAGTAGTGGTAGTAGTAGTGGTGTTGGTGGTGATGGTGGTGGTGTAGACTAGTAGTAGTGGTATTGGTAGGAGTGGTAGAGGTGGTAGTGGTAGTGGTAGCGGTAGTAGTGGTGGTGGTAGTAGTAGTAGTGGTAGTAGTAGTGGTGGTGGTGGTGATAGTGGTGGTGTAGACTGGTAGTAGTGGTATTGGTAGGAGTGGTAGTAGTAGCGGTAGTAGTAGTGGTGATAGTAGTAATAGTGGACCTAGTGGTAGTAGTAGTAGTGGTGGTGGTGGTAGTAGTGGTGGTGGTAGTGGTGGTGGTGGTGATGGTGGTGGTGTATGTAGACTAGTAGGAGTGGTAGTACTAGTAGTAGTGGTAGTAGTGGTGGTGGTGGTGGGGGTGGTGGTGGTACTGGTAGTAGTAGTGGTGCTGGTGGTGGTGGTGGTGGTGGTGAACATAACGGCTAGTTTGAAAAAGTAGCCGTTGGAATGAGTTCTGGCGTTCTGCTCGGCCGAGCAACTCATATGACTCGGCCGAGCATGACCGTTATTGGAAATTAACACTATTGGAAGGTTATGCTCGGCCGAGCAACTCATATGACTCGGCCGAGCAAGCCAAAACCGGCAGTTAACCGGCGGTTGGCCGGTTTTTCAAAATTTCAAACCTTAACCGAACCGGCCAATTACCGGTTTCGGTTAGCCGGTTCCGGTTAACCGCCGTTGACCGGTTTTGACCGGTTTTGGCCGGTTTTCAACCTCCCGGTTGGCCGGTTCGGTTTATAAAATGGACACGTCTAATTATTTCAAGCTTCACTTATTCCGCTGCACAATTCAACAAACATCTGACAGCTAAGTCATACCATAGCTGTCTGATCATCTGCATATCAAACAAGGGCCTTTCACATACTATTGAAAAAATTGCCTCCGCTAGAAGTTTGTTCCTTGATAACATTCTTGCAATAAAATCCACGTGTCCTTGCTATTGAATGAAACCTGCACAAACTAGGTGAAGGCTCAGTAAAAAGAAAATGAAAATGGCTGCTGATTTCAAACACAACAGTTTCAAAGCCACCACCTTTATTATCATCACAGCTGCTTCCTTGTGCAGAACCTCATTATATTCATGACAAGCAAGATTCTGAAACAAGTCAAACTCAAGAATTATAAACTTGTGTCAAATATGGCATAACTCAAAAATGAAGGGGAACACCCATTAGCTTCAAGTATGCCACTGTGTGTAGATGGTGCTAACCTGAACACAGTTAGGGCAGCCAGTATCTCCAGAGCAGCTGTAGGACATCAGAAGTTCCAATGCAGCAGTTAATAGCTCTGTGAAAAGAGGTCGAACCTGTAGTTCCCAATAACATTTTGTACATTTTAGAAGTAGAGGTGTATTCATAATCCATAACAGTACAGTGAAGAACACACAATGTCCAAATCATCCTTGCTAGTGAATGCTTATAATATGTGTGTATTTGCATATGAATTCAAGAATTATAATTAGTCAACTTGGATGAGTGGGTAATTAAAGACCTGAATTCACGTAAAATTTACATATATATGGAGGATAAGGAGAAGCTTGTAATTCACCTGAGCAGAAATGCCAGTTCCTCCTGGGCGGGAATCCTATAATAGAATTCTTTCAGGTGCATACGATGTCTCATGAGGATTAACACACTCTGAAGAGTCTGATGTGCTGCATATTATATATCTAGAAGATGCAAAGTATCTTGAAGTTATGGAATCAGAATTAAATAACATAAAATACGTCATTCAGCTTATTCCTTTTATATAGTTCATGGCCACATTTTGTTATTATTTAAAGAAAAAAACTTGGAACACCTAACGAGATACATAATTACAGTTTCCAGATATGTTTGATTGTTAGAGACTTACAAAGGCACTACATTAAGAACTGCATGACAGCATGTAAGCCTCCAAGGAAGGAATACATCTTAGTCTCCACAGCTGCTTTAATTGACTGTGGCACTCGAATCCAAACAGCCTACAGACACTTCAAATGTAAGCAAATAAAAGGCGCTGGTCTAAGAAACGTGCCTTTAACAATTCTGCAGTGAGTAAGAAAGTAGTAGGGAGTAAAAAAAACATGCACCTGTGATTTGTATGAATAACTAGGAAGTGACAGTTCCACTGTGTCAATAACTTGATTGCTTCCTTTTTGTATACGAGCCTTGGCCTTCAAGATAGTAATCTTCAGGAGATGTGAGTGCAAGATCTGCGAAACAAGAAAAATCTGAATCTGGGGTGTAAAGGAGATTATCCAACCCCGCAGCTTGCCTCAATTGCCTAACATTATTACAATGTCAGAAGTTATTTTCAATGCCATGAGATGCAATTTAATCTTATAACAATTTGAAAATGCAAGCATATTTATCCCTTGGGTTAAATCAAATATAATAAATTCACCTAGCTCGTTCCAAATCCTGCAACTCGGTGACCCAAATATAATAAACTCACCTAGCATGAAACCAAACCAACAAAAGCCTATTATTACTTCATATTCATCAAAAGAATGCCTTAGGTACAGACTATTCATTGATCTTTTTCAGATCAGTATCAACTGACCATTCTGAACTCCTAGAGACGTGTTCAGGCAATCAGTTAAAATAGCTGGCTTTAAGTAGAACGAGAACTACAGTACCTAAGACATTTTAAATCATCAGATGATTTCTCATAAAGTACTTCTCTACACCCCCATCGGAGATGAAACCAGCACACACAAACTGTTCCATCTGATAGAAAAGAATGTCAACTAGAGCACAATAAAGCATATGTACAAGAATTTAGTTTGCAAAACCACAAGACCCCTAAAGGTAAACGAATAGAAAATAATTGATATTTGAAGAGGAAATGACAGGTAATAAAATAATGTCAACATTTACAAAAATTATTTAGGTAGCAAGTTCATCCTCAAGTATACCTTACCAACCTCTTCTGCCAATAAAAGGAGAGTCACACCACCAATTCATGTATCAATAAAGCACACTGATTAGTATTATGAACTACTCCTCTTTTCATTCAATGATTTTAGGCCATGTTCACTTATGGTTTTCAATGTGTTCATGGTCATTATTTGTATACCAATGACAAGTTCATTCAAAATGTTATTGCAAAAAAATGAAGATGATTAGAGATTACCTGTGTGGTTTTTGACCTATTGAAACCTCTTTAATAAGAGAATATGAAATTAACACGCCGAACTGAATCACTGCTTTGACAAATGAAGGCAAAGAAATTCAATCATGCTAGTACGAACCAGAATGAGAGACAAGTTGAATATAAACTCGTGGAACAACTAGGCAAAAAAAAACGAAGATGATTATAGATTACCAGTGGGGTTCAGGGCCACGAGAGAACAAGACGAAAAGACACACAAACAGAATCTTTGCCTGAAATAGTTAGGGTATAGGGCCAAAAATATGGATCCATATGACAGATTACTGCTCGAATTACACTAGATTGTTGTTCAAAATTGATGGTGCTTATGCCCAATTACAAAACCTAGCTATACATAGAGCAAGATAAAGAATAGATCAATGATAACATGAATGAGATAGCATACCTATTTGCATATGAGTGTGGAATCACACGAATTACATGAAATCAAACAACAACGAGAGGTAGATGAAATTGAACGGCTGCTTGGAATTGTTAGGGTTTGCGGCGCTCATTTTAACCTAATCAAAAGAGAGAGAGAGAGAGAGAGAGAGAGAGAGAGAGAGAGAGAGAGAGAGAGAGGGAGAGAGAGAGGGAGGAATTGGAGGAAGAAGTGGGCGTTAGAATAGGGAGTGTTTTGGTTATTTTTTTATCTAATTCTTATTCAACTGATTAATTTTGGGTTTTTAAGACCCAATTCGCCGACCCATCAAGCCCATTCCAGCCGGCAAACTTAATTAGTGGTTAATAGGGTCTACCAAATACATCAGTCTCAAATTAGGTTGTCCCTAAAAATCACTTTTTTTGTAGTGATAGCATCTAACTTGGATGCACCATTGTCCATAAACGAGATAAGACAAGCAGTGTGGCCATACAGCACTCGCTCCGCTCCGCTTACGCTGGCAGAGCTTAAAGAGGCTAGTAGAAATTTTGTGATTGAGGATGATCAAAAGGTTAACTTGTTGACACGATCAGGAAGGATGTTGGGAGCAGATAGCGCTGATCCACATGGAAAGGGTAAAGGAATTGCGGTTTCAAACCCCCCAGGCATCTCGAGATCCCTACAGATCATCATGAAATGAAGAAATCCAAGAGGACCCGATTTTGACGCAGTTGAAGAGAACCCAGGCTGATATCTCTTTACGGTCCCTGCTCACATCCTCTTACCCCCACAAGATAAAGTTAGAAGAGTCTCTATCCAAAACCAAGGTGTCCGTCAATGCCACTCTAGATGAGGCATGCCAATTGATCGGAACAGCCCAGTATGGGAACATTATCACTTTTACAGATCTAGATTTGCCCTCTTACGGTTCTAAGCACAACGAGTCTATGCACATCACCGTGCCCTTGGAGGGGCGTCGAATCCCCCATGTGTTGGTGGATAACGATTCGGCTATGAACGTGCTTCCTGCAAAGATGATGAGCATGCTAGACATTGATGCACAGAGTCTTAAGCCATCCAACCAGAATATAAAGGCCTATGATTCGACTTCCAGAGCAGTATTGGGGATTGTCTCTTTGAATCTGTTATTTGGGGGCAAGGAAATGGCAGTGGAATTCCAGGTCATCGATATTCATATCACGTTCTCGGCGTTATTGGGTAGGCCATGGATACATGAGATCGGAGCGGTAGCCTCCACCCTCCACCAATGTCTGAAGTTTGTACATGATGGGGTGTTGACAACCATTTACGGGGATAGTATCACTATTGGGGAGACCAGCACCAATACCATGCCGGTAATGAAAATCAAGCTTGACCAAGAAAGTCTGATGCTCAGTGGTTTCACGATCGAAAAGCTGAAAGGGCAGGTCTGCACTATCGATTTAACAATTTCCTCGGACAAAATTCTTCCCGTGATGAAGATGATGAGAGGCATGAGCTACATTCCTGGCCTGGGGTTAGGAAAGCGACAACAAGGACCGTGTAAGCTTGAGATGCCGGAACCTAAGAAAAACAGGCGAGGTCTGGGATATGTTGTGACTGGAGAGGACAAAGCATATGACAAGGCCGAAGCACTTAAAGAGCGGATGACCCTAGCTGCCGACAAGAGATACAAAAGGCCTGACATGCACCCTTATAGCTGGTCTCTGAACAAACACTTTGTCAAGGAGGATGGGGAAATGTTCGTTTGCCCGGAACCAAAGATAAGTCAAGTGGAAGAAAGGATGGGAATGATTCGAAGATTTGCTACAAGCCCGAACCCGATGAAATAAATGCTCGTCATTATGCCTAGAAGGCCAGGCGTTACTGCTACATATGAGAACAGCTACCACTTTTGGGGGCCCGATTATGTCAACCAGTTCGAGAAGCTTGCTCTAGATGAGCCTGTGATACACAAGATCCATGGTGCAGACCCCGTAGACATGAATGGTGACTTGGCAAATCTGTTCGGAGATCAGGGGCTGTCAGAGCCTGAAAGCGGCATGCATACAATGGAGGTACCTGCAGAAGGGTTTGTTGTTACAAAAGTGTAGGTGTTAGTGCCCTAGGCCTATAGATATAGACTTATTTCTAATGTCATTATTCATTTATATAAGAGATTATTTCTTTGATTATTATATGTGTTTGCATGTTTACTTTAATAATCGTGTCCCTAGTACTTATGAAGCACTAGTATGAAGTCTAATGGATAATCATGTGATGATTATATGCATGGAGATGCACATTAGATTCATGGGTACTTGTTAGAGAATAAGGTACTGGACTTGACCCATTATGAGATTTATGTCATGGTCGTATGTCATAAATAAATCTCATATAGTTATATCATTGATATCCTTTTACTGAGATTATCATCGTCTTCCACTCGATGAATATTATGTTTGATATAGTTTAACGTTGTCTTTAACCGGATAATAATAAGGGCTATTATTGGCATGATATTATTCTTGTTGGGAAGAATGATAAGTCAAGATGGAAATTTGTCCCTCGTAAAGAGAGATGTTTGCTAGGCCACTCGTAAGTAAGATTGATGAAGTGCATGGCCATGTTCGAATGAATTAATGTGATTAATATCATTCGATTAATCAATTTACTTAGTAACGAGAAAGCATTGAACAATATGAGTTGACTTGGACCATGACTCATGTTCAATATAACATCGTGTGACAAAGGGATTGTGATATGTTCTATGTAGGAAATCGAACTTGATATTATATTATTTGGGTAGGCATGATGGCTTGCTAGAGTCCGCTCATGTCTTATGAGGATCGATGTGATCGAACTCATTGCCAACATAATATAGTCCTATGGGGTCACACGCATCGAACGAATTGTCAAAAATGAAGAATATGGAGTTTTTGTTCTCAGGGGACGACTCGTCCCCAGGCCTGAACTAACTATTCCCTTGGCCTGGGACGAATGATTCAGAGGAAGAGTCCTGAGGGACGACTCGTGCCTTGGGTTTGAGTCAACTATTCCCCTTAAGGGGGACGCTAGATTCAGAAGCTGGGTGCAAGGGGACGACTCGTGCCCTGGGGGACGAGTCGTCCCATCGGCGCTGGACTGACGCGAAATTGACTTAAATTAGGGTTTTCATGAAGGGCAAATATTTATAACGTATAATTACAAACCCTTGGTTGCCCTAGCAGTCACTCACATGGTTTTGGGTGTAGAGAAACATAAAAGAGAGATTTCAATTGAGAATTGAGAATCAAAAACAACATTCAATTCCATTATTCTTCATTGATTGAAAAGAGGTTCAATCAAGGATCTAGCAATCCACCTAGAATTGTTCTAGGGTTTGTTCAATGCGTGGATACAAATAGAGGATCTTCGCCAATCAAGATCTAACATTCGTGATTCAAGAATCGTTCATCGAAGATTCGCTAGTTCATCAATCTGGAGTTGGAACGCGTTTATCAACGACAAAAGCACACAAGTTTGGTTATTCTATTTCATCTTTCTTAATTAATCATCTAGAACAGATCCTAGGGCTCTGGGTTTTCGAGTTAATTTGCATTCTTCCGCTGCTCATGGATCCTAGAAACCCAACAGTGGTATCAGAGCCCCGTTCATGATGTTTATATTAGATTATCATGATAATTATATAATGTGATTATGTTAATTTTCATGATGAATATGATTTAGAACATGATTTTATATGAGAATTGCTTATGGAAGTAATTGTATATTTTGATATACCATGATTGTGAATTGAATTATTTGATTAATGTGATTAATCTAGAATATGGATCTTGAATATTACTTAGTATATGGGCTGGACACCAAAAACTTCCCCACAGGCACTTCGATGGAAGTGTGGGATAACCTTGGATTACAATGCCACGTACTAGTAATTGATGAATTTCTAGATCTTGAACAAAGTGTTTGTTATAGGGATTATGCTCATATTAAATGAGATTTTACATGAGTCATTAAATCGTAATTGATTAGAAATTATGATGTAAACATCAAATGTGATTTGTGATGCATCATTTCATGTTCATAATTATGCTCATATAATTTTCATGAATCAACCTTGCCATGTTAATTGATAAACATGAAAATTGAACCTACATTGAAATTTGAGTTTGTTTATGCCACCCATGTTTAAACACTTGTGAGTACACGGATATTTTTATATAGGCTACGCCACAGCGAGGTACATTAATTCTATCTTTGTATGATCAAGATGAGCAAATGGTGATTGCTATACGTTTAAAATGGTTGAACTCAATTAGGCTATCAAAACAGTTTTGGGCCTAAGGCATAAGATGGGATTGAAACATGTGACATATGATGTCTATAATCTCATAAAGGATCTAAGAGTCATATGTTGATATGATTGATAAATGTTATCTACCTTTTTAGTTTAATTTTGAGCAGTCGTGCCATAGCCGACTTGAAATTAAATTAAAGTTGGGTCTTAGCCTATTAAATTATATTATGCATGATTGTATAAGAAGGTTATATAATTTAGTGGGAGTATTTATGAAATACGTTAATTAATCTCTTAAATGAAATAGGTACTTATATGTGTTCATATTTGTTGCATATCTTTGTAGATCAATGGCTGTTAACACTAATCAAAATCTGTCACTGCGATCAGTCCTTGAGAAGGACAAGTTAGAAGAGAATGGCAACAACTATGTGGATTGGATCCGCAATTTGGGAATTATTCTCAAACAGGAAAGGAAGTTGTACATTCTCGATAGACCCGTTCCACCCGAGCCTGCTGCTAATGCAACTAAAGCTGAAAAGGATCAACATAAGAAACATGTGGATGATTCTTTTGATGTTGGTTGCACGATGCTTGCTACCGTGTGTAAGGCCCTTCGAAGGACCTTGTACACATGGAAGCTTATGATTTGGGAAATCATTTGAAGGAAATGTTCCAGTTGCAAGCACGTCAGGAAAGGTTTGACACTATGAAGGCTCTTCATTCATGCAAGATGATTGAAGGACAACCTGTTGGGCCTCATGTGTTGAAAATGAAGGGTCACCTCGAACATCTTGAGAGGCTTGGATATCCTATCCAGTTGGAGATGGCTACGGATATGATATTGCATCCACTCCCTGAAAGTTATAATCAGTTCGTTATGAATTATAACATGAATGGGATGAATAAATCTCTGTCTGAATTGCATGGGATGCTTAAGAATGCAGAGAACAATATCGCCAAGAAAACCAATCAAGTGTTGATGGTGAATAAAGGAAAGGGGTTCAAGAAACCCAAGGTTAAAGCAAGAGTTGCTAAGCCGGAGGCAAAGGTTGCCGTTGTTGAGAAGCCTCAACCCAAATCCCAAAAGGATGCAGTTTTCTACCATTGCAAGGAAACTGAGCATTGGAGGCGTAACTGCAAAGCTTATCAGGAAGGACTGAAGAAGAAGGGCAATGAGATTGCCATGACTTCAGGTATCTATGTGATAGATATTTTACTTTCTACTTCTAGTTCTTGGGTATTAGATACCGGATGTGGATCTCACATTTGCCTAAATGTGCAGGGACTAAAGAATAGAAGGTTGCTCAAGGAAGGTGAAGTAGACCTGCGGGTTGGAAATGGAGCAAGAGTTGCTGCATTGACCGTAGGGACTTATGAAGTCACTTTACCTAGTGGATTAATATTAGTTTTGAATAACTGCTATTATGTTCCGGATTTGAGCGAAACATTATTTCAATTTCTTGTTTAGACAATGAGGGTTACAGTTTTCTTATTGCGAATAAGAAATTTTCCATTTATTTGAATGATATGCTTTACTGTATTGCTCATTCTTATAATGGCCCTTATGTCTTAGATGTTTGCGAATCTTGTTTATTGGGCAAGATGACTAAAACACCTTTTACTAAGAGTAGTGAAAGGGCTAGTGATTTATTGGCTCTCATACATACTGATGTATGTGGACCAATGAATAGCATTGCTAGGGGAGGATTTCGGTACTTCATAACGTTCACTGATGACTTATCAAGATATGGCTATGTCTATCTGATGAAGTACAAAAGTGAAGCATTTGAGATATTTAGAATATTTCAAAATGAAGTACAAAATCAACTTGGCAAAACTATTAAAACACTTCGATCCGATCGAGGTGGTGAATATTTAAGCCAAGAATTTGATGATCATCTGAAAAGTTGTGGAATTGTTTCAGAACTTACTCCACCCGGAACACCACAATGGAATGGTGTGTCCGAGAGGAGAAATCGAACTCTATTAGATATGGTTCGATCGATGATGAGTCAAGTTAACCTTCCTATTTCTTTTTGGGGACATGCATTGGAAACAGCTGCTTTCACGCTTAATAAGGTCCCTACTAAATCGGCTCCTAAAACCCCACATGAGATGTGGCATGGAAGAAAACCTAGTTTATCTTTCATGAAGATTTGGGGATGTGAAGCTTATGTAAAGAAATTGGTTTCTGAAAATAAGCTTGCACCCAGATCCGATAAATATATTTTCGTTGGTTATCCTAAGGAAACGAAAGGATATCAATTTTACAACCGATCCGAGAACAAAGTGTTTGTTGCTCGACATGTGTCTTTCTAGAGAAAGAGTTTCTCTCTAAAGAAACTAGTGGGAGTAAAATTGATCTTGAAGAAATTCAAGAACCCGAAAATGACATAGAGCCAATAGTAGAGACGGAACCAAATTCACAAGCTGTTGTGGAACCGGTTCAAGATACACAAGTTCTTCGCAGATCGGATAGGATACGATCCGAACCTGAGAGATATGGATTTCTCATGACGGAAAGTAAAGAAGTAGAAATCATTGAGAATGATGAACCTACTTCCTATCAAGAGGCGATGTCCACTCCTGACTCGGACAAGTGGCTAGGAGCCATGGAATCCGAGATCAAATCCATGTACGATAATCAAGTTTGGAACTTGATTGATCCACCTGAAGGTGTAAAAACCATAGGGTGCAAGTGGGTTTTCAAAAACAAAACTGACATGGATGGGAAGGTACATACTTTTAAGGCTAGGCTTGTTGCTAAGGGGTATAGGCAGACTCATGGCGTTGACAATGATGAAACCTTTTCGCCCGTAGCAATGCTTAAGTCTATTAGAATCTTAATTGCCATAGCCGCATATTACGACTATGAGATATGGCAAATGGATGTCAAAACAGCGTTTCTTAACGGAAACCTACTTGAGGATGTATACATGATACAGCCTGAAGGGTTTGTCGATCCAAAGAATTCTAATAAAGTATGTAAATTGCAGAGATCCATTTATGGATTGAAGCAAGCTTTCAGGAGTTGGAATCTACGTTTTGATGAATCAGTCAAAGAGTTTGGCTTCATCAAGAACGAAGATGAACCTTGTTGTAAGTGCTCCAATTTGAGCTTGTTAGAATTTTCGTTAGAAAATTAACGAAAGTTATAACATTTCTAACAATTCCTAACAATCCTAACTTTTCTAACAAAGTGAGGGTAAAATGGGCATTGTTATTTAAGGCTAAACCTCAAAAAGAATCTCAAAAAGCAAAAAAAAAGGAATAAAACCACAAATAGCAATGGCTGGAAACACAAAACTGGCTGTTAATTTGAAATTTCAAAAAGATTATTCCTCTTGTCCAAAGCCTGAAGCTGCATTTAATGAACAGTGCACGCTGCAGGTCTTGTCCGCGCGGATGGGTTTGTAATTTTCAGAGGGCTATAAATTGAGCCCTCCAGTCACAAAAATAGGAAGCCACAACACATTTTGCACCGAACCTCTGGCGAAATATAGAGAGAAAACAGTGAGAATTCACTTGAATTGTCACCATTTTCTCTCCAATCTTTCCCAATTCATACTCATCCACTCACTCTCATATTAAAGCCCTAAACACTCATACACTCAAGCCAAACACTCAAGAACACAAGGAAGATTGGTAAACCCTCCTTCTCCTAACCCTAAATCTCATCCATGCATGCATCTTCAAACTACAAAATGTAGTTCTTTCATCTTCTTGCTCTAGATCTAAGAAGATCACCATGGAAGACCATCTCCATGGATGATCTTCTACAAAGATCAAAATTATTTTCAAGTTTTCTTACTTTCTTACCAAGAAAACTCATTTTCAAAACCCTAAAAACCATTTTCAAGCATAAAATCTCATTTTCAAAGGATAAAAATCCCCTTCCCAAGCAAATGAAATGCTTAGTCCTAATGTACCCCAAGGATGGTTTGGTATAGTTGATTCACCACTAAAATGTCTAGTGATCACTAACCAAAACCTAGGGAAATGGGGACAAGCATGGATGCAAAACCCCCTTTAAAATCATATTCTCCTTCTTGGGAAGTTGCTGTCCAGTAGCAATTTTCCCAGACCTCAGTCCATTGTCTTAATTTTTGGACACAGATGAACTTGGAATTTGGTGTTGACTACAAAACACTTTTTGTAGCCAACATCCAGATATTTCCATACATATTTTTACTTTATTTTTTGGGTGAGTAAAACTCCTCTTTTCAAATTTTCTTTCAGAGGCTAGTTCATCAGCTTCTGGGAATCCAGATCTCATATCTGAGGTTTCCAGAAGGTTTTGACCCCTCAAATCTTCTCCAAAATGGAAAATTCCTTCGCAAAAACCTTATTTAAGGTGTCTAGAACAACTTTCATTCTCTGAGTTTATCCAGATTATGAAGTTTTAAGACCCTTGAATACATTTCAAAATCAAAGGTCCGCTGCCTTTTTCATTCTGGCAGAAATGGCTCTCAACTTCAAAAGGTCTTTTGAGTACCAAATCTCAATCCAAAAATCCCCCAAAAAATTATGGCATCAGTTTAAAGTCTTGAAAAGATATCCCTATTTTTACTTTTCTGAGTTTCAAAGTATTTTGGCCAAAACACACACACACACACACACACAAATGATTTTCAGCTTGGAAGACTCGTTTTACGAGGCATTCCGGCTGCACACTAACGTCCTTCCCGGCGTGTAACATGACCTCCGAACCTAAATCTCTGATCTCGGGCTTTTTTCAAAGTTTTGGCCCTCAAAATTAAAATGGCGTGGCGACTCCGTTTCGTTGATTTTTTCAAACAAAAATGGGAAAATTTTCGACACAATCACACATCATCACAGTGGCGACTCCGCTGGGGATATAGCTTTTTTTTTAAAAAAAAAAAATGGTATTTGGTATATTGGTGGAAACCACTAAATTTCCCGTTATCGCCTCCTAACACGAGTCGGGTATAAATTGTGGTCTAACAATCCCACGTACCGGTATCACCGCTTTAAAAAAAAAAAGCTTTTGAGGGTCAAGCTTCCGTCCCGGCTTTGAAAATCATTTTTGTGTGTGTGTTGATTTTTGCACAGTTTTCATGTTGTTTTGGCCGCCTCGGAGAAAGTCAAAATTTTGACTGTCGGAATAATGTCCCTAACTGTCGGAATTTTCGTGCTTATGTGCTCATTAAAATTCAAAAAAAAAAATTCAAAAAAAAAAGATTTTCAAAAAAAAAAGAAGAAGAAAATTTCCAAAAAAAAATCATGCATCATATTTTTAAGACACATAAAAAAATCTCTATTTTACTCAGAAAAAGAATATAGACTGCTTGCACACTACGCGCACGTGACCGTACACTTCACACTACGTCCTTAACCCGGGGAAATCCTTGTCGCGGTCCGTTTGGTCTTATTACGCCTCTCGGATGAGCACAGGACTACCCAAACATCCAATGGAGCCTCGTGTCGACCATGCACTTGTCCGTGACACACTTTGTCCGAGACCCGGTTGGTTTTTAGTCTGGTCTGTGTCACGCCCTGTCCGTGTATAGACATTTCCTTTCAAGCCTTTGTCGGCATACCGACTCAATATCTTTCGGGGACCCTTATCAGTCGAAGTTCTGCCGGTTTTCCGCCGCAGACTTTGACCAAGATATTGACCGGCGCCTTGACTTCGGCTTTGACTGGCACAAATTATACACTGACTCCCAGCATTGACACTGAGTCATCAAGGATTAATGAATATTCCATGCCTAATTACGGCTTAACTGACGACAAGTCAAGATCAATTGTGGACGCTTATCAGTCCAAATCATGCTGACTTTTCGTCGAGCCCTCGGACATGATCTTGACTTTCGACGTCAGCTTTGTCCGTAATTTACATCGAGTGCTCGTTAAGACTTGATTACCCGCCAGACTTTTAGGATCGTTTTTCTTTCGGTCGGTGGGACCCGCTTGCCCTATAGGACCCTCGCCCGGGCCGTCCACCCTGGGAGGTCGAAATACAGGTGGAATACGAGGGGCTTATAGACGTAGTGACGGGGCCCACTGATCCAGGATCCAGAGTAGTTTGCGAAAAAGAAGAGCAATCTTTTCCAACCGATTAGGTTAATAAAACATGTTTTAAGTAAACGTGAACAAATAACTGCATGTTGCATGAGCCAAAAGCCCAAACACCTACCCTCCTTCCATTCCCAGACATCTGAACCTTCGTGTCCTTTCCCCCGCAGCTCCGCACAAAGCTTGGTTTCGGGCACCGGGTCACCGTTTGATCAGTTGGGAAGAGTCAAGCGCATCGTCAGCTTCACCATTTGTTCCGACTCCGGGTTTCAGAATGTCTGCATCAGCCGGTAATGATGGGGATAACGTCACTCCGCCTCCCGGGACCCCTCAGACAGAGCAACAGTGGATCCAGTTGGTAGAACAGATGAGACTTCGACATGAGGCTCAAATTGATGACCTACTGGGGGTTGTCGCAAGTCATGGTTTGACTATCAGTCTCAATTCCGATGGCACTTTTACCGCAAAGAAGGAAGAGGGTTCTCCTCCTCTTCTTAATAGTCCCGGATACATCAAGATGCTACCCCAAGATTCCTATGTTTCCACCGCCTGACTCCTGCCCGTCGACTTACAGGGCAACCGGCCCCCAAACAGGAGCCAGGGACGAAAGAGTTCGGTATACTGCCAGCTGTCCCCTCTCAAAGTGGTGATCCCACAAATATCAGCCTGAGGGATGAAAATCAGGGAACAGTGGAAGAAATATGGTCAGCCATCAAAGCCTTGGAAGAACGCCAGAACAGACAGCAGGCCTGGATTGAAGAGGCCACACGCCACTTCGGGACCTTAACAATATCCCAACTGACCGGGGCTACCTTGAAAGACAAACATGTGCCCGTTCCCCGGGACCTCAATATCTCTCATTATCCGGCAGAGTCCAATCACTCGCTACCAGATGAGCCCAGCAGCAGATCCCCCCGGACCAGTTCCACTCAAAGTCATTCCAGCACCGCTCAACCTGAGGTCCCAAATCCGCCACCAGCCGTAGAACACATTTGGTGGGATATTTGTGACTGTCCCGATTGCCTTGAAAGGGACTATCAGGACTGGATACACGAGGACCGTCCTCCTAAGAAAAAGAAAATTTCCTCCCAGCAAAAATTGAAGGAGAGATTCGAGGCCGGTGATAACAGTGTGGGAACGCTCGGGGAGCCATCTGGGGGATTTGATTATTATGTACTCTACTCCAGTCAGTCTTCCCCAAAGCAAAAAGGGGTAAAAGAGCAGAAAAGCCTTGCCAACGACAGAGTTGAGACTTTCGGATACCAGAGTACTGCAGAACAGAAGTCCAACCCCCCTCGGGGTCAGCCAAGGTTCAGTTTGTCCAGCTCCCGAGTATACACCGATGAAGAAAAACCGACGCCAGTCTGGCGCTCCCACTCAATCAACATGTTGACTGGAGATGGCAACCGCCACAAAAGGCATCAGTATAACCCAGGGGCTTCGGCAAAGACTCTACCTCGCAAGAAAAAGGCACGAAGCGACAGGTTTAATGACTCTCTATCCCGAGACAAGGACCAAATCTATGATCCTCACCTATATGGGAGTATGATCACCTTCTGCGATGAAGATTTGCCAAGAGATGTCTCCCAACACAATGAAGCTTTGTACATCACTATTCGGCTCAACACCATGTCACTCCCTGGGGTATTAGTGGACAATGGATCATCGGTAAACGTCCTTCCCCTCAGCATGATGAGGGCCCTCCGCATAAATGAAAGGCGCGTGATCCCATCTACCCGGACTGTCAAGGCCTACGACGGTTCGTCTCGTCCCATTCTGGGGACAGTGACTCTGGAACTCTGGTACGAAACCCAAATGGTGCCCGCAAAGTTCCATGTAATGGATATCCCCTCCGAGTTCACAGCCCTACTAGGGCGCCCTTGGTTGCATCACATGAAAGCCATAGCCTCCACTCTCCACCAATGCGTCAAATTCATCAACCGGCAGGGAGACCTTGAAGTCATAAGGGGTGACAGTTTCCTCATAGGGAACGAAGCTGAAACAATAGCCAAGAATGCCCACAGTCAAACACCGGGGCTACACCCTTCAAGAGGCAAGTCTCGCCAGCATCCTTTGGAATCCAGCGATGCCAACTATGTCAACACACTCAAGCGAGCCGACTCCGAAGAAGTTCGATTCATCAAATTTAATTGTTATTTCCAACACTTGGAGGCGTACTGGAAGGAAACGCTGAACACCGCCATGATACAGGCACACAAGTCCCCGGTCCTCAATCACAGATTTGTCAGCATTCTGCAAACCCATTCTTTGGCCTCGCCAGGCGAGGAGATTTTCATGATAAAAGTCGACAAACACCGACAGACTCGGCTCGAATCTATGAACGTCGTGTGGGACGTCCTCCTTGCTGAACTACCTGCCAAGCCTTTCCGCTCGAGTATGGGACATGAGATTTTTCTAGCAGCACACCGAGACGCAATACGTCCTTACATCTGGATTGAGCGGTCAGATTGTGACGAAACGGAAATCCCCAGGATTGAGGAAGATCCCTACATCCACATGCTCAGCTTTCAGACGCCAAACACAATTGATTCTGGTTCAGACAAAGAGATAATAGCAACGACTGAAGAGGGAGCACAGAGACCATGCCTTTCCCGAGTTGTGAAGCCACCGACAGCGATGCCGCTAAAGAATTGGGAAACTCTCTCAGGCCCGTCCGCGACCAAAGAGGAAATGATCACCAAGCTTGGATTGGTCCCCCGTCCTTTCGTGTCAACCTTTGTAAAGTCCTCCGAGTCTCTCATTGTTGAGTTCGAGTCTCTCGAGTCGTCCGATGGCCTTACGCCTGAAGACTACGAGTCTGTAGCGAACATTGTGTTCCCCTTCGTCTTCAATGAAATGATGAACCTTTCTGAGTATCCCTTAATTGCAACTTTAACTAATGATGAATTAACTAATAATCTAAAAACAGTTAATAACGATTCACTAGATGAAGAGGCAGACACATTAAATGAACAATATATCAAAGAAATCTTTAAGCAGGTTGTCCGGAAAGAGGAAAATCGAGCCCAAGCTGCCGAAGAGATTTTGACGAGTGTGAATCTGGGAACTGCGGAAGAGCCTAAAGAGACGCAGATTGGTAGTTTCTTCGAAGGGACTGAAAGGGATGCCCTAATCGAGCTGCTAAAAGAATTCGTGGATGTGTTCGCATGGTCCTATAAAGATATGCCAGGCCTCGATCCTTCCATAGTTGAGCACCGAATACCGCTCGACCCAGAAGTCAAGCCAGTAAAGCAGAAGCTAAGAAGAATTAAGCCCGAATGGTCCTTACAAGTGAAAGAGGAAATAGAAAAGATGCTCAGAGCAGGTTTCATCAGGGTCATTGAATACCCAACATGGCTGTCCAACATAGTGACGGTGACCAAGGCCAACGGAAAGATCCGATGCTGCGTAGACTTCAGGGATCTGAACAAAGCCAGCCCAAAAGACGATTTCCCCCTGCCAAACATCGACATTTTGGTAGATTCCACGGCCAACCATGAAGTCAAATCCTTCGTCGACGGTTTTGCCGGCTACAACCAAATCAAAATGGCAGAAGAAGATCAAGCCAAAACAGCCTTCACAACCCCTTGGGGCACCTACTGCTACACGGTCATGCCATTAGGACTAAAGAATGTTGGGGCTACGTACCAAAGGGCAGCCACAGCCTGTTCCATGACATGATCCACAAAGAAATTGAGGTCTATGTTGACGACATGATAATACATTCCAGAGGATCAGATGGCCAGCACTTTGTTGATTTGAGAAAATTCTTCGGCCGCCTCCGAGACCACAGCAGCATGAGACTGAATCCAGCCAAGTGCACCTTCGGTGTAAGACGAGGTAAGGTGCTAGGATATATGGTGACAGACGGGAATCGAAGTAGATCCCAGAAAATCAAGGCGATAGTTGAAATGAAGCCACCCGACACCGACAGAAGTGAAATCCTTCATGGGAAGACCGCAATACATAAGCCGCTTTGTAAATCAGCTGACCTCGACCGCCAGCCATCTTCAAGTTGATGAAGAAAAATGCCTACACAGAATGGACCCCAGAATGTCACCTTGCCTTTGAACAGATTAAGGCATACCTTGTGAATCCCCCGACTCTCTGCCCACCACACCGGCAAAAGCCACTCTGCTATATCTAACCGTCACGGATACACAGCAATCGGGGCTATGCTAGCTCAAGAGAAGAAAGATTCCAAAGTCGAAACGCCATCTATTTCGTAAGCGTAAAAGCTCCAAGGAAGCGAACTCAACTACTCGCTTGCGAGAAGACTTGCGCAGGTTTGGTCCGGGTAGTGGGAAAGTTGAAACACTACATGCAGCCTCACCCGATACACTCTTGTCTCAAGAATAGACCCCATCAAATATCTGTTCGACAAGCCTTCCATCTCCATGAGGTTGGCAAAATGGTCGTTCTTTTTGGCCGAATATGACATCACTTATGTTTCAAGGAAATCCGTAAAAGGACGCATAATGGCAGAACATCTGGCCGATTTCCCAAGTGATGAGTCCCGAGGACCTGAACCTCAATTTCCCGATGATGGAATCTTCGCTCTAGAAGGAGAAAATCGCTGGCAACTCTTCTTCGACGGAGCGTCAAACAAAAGGGGGAACGGGATAGGAATGCTTCGGGTCGATCCTACCGACGAACACACCCCCATAGCAGCAAGGCTGAACTTCCGAAGTCACCAACAACGCCGCCGAAGATGAAGCTTGCATAGCCGGGTTGGAAGCCGCCCTTGAAAGAAATATCAAGGAATTGGAGGTGTATGGAGACTCCGCCCTCATCATCAATCAGGTCTCTAACAAATGGAAGACCGTGGATCCGGGTTTGCAGAAGTATCATGCTTACATGGAAGAACTAGTGGCTCAATTTAAAGAAATCAGCTTTCATTACCTGCCAAGAGACCGAAACAGGTTCGCAGATGCTCTGGCTACACTAGCCTCTCTTGTCGAAATACCCTGAAGGAAAGTCTCGTCAAACCATTCAGAGTCGGGAGAAGAGAAAATCCCGCCTATTGCTTCGAAATTGAAGCGAAGCCGAACCGATCAATGATCCCTGGTACACTCAGATTTACCAGCACCTGAAGGATGGCGAGGCCTCTTTCAAAAATGAAGATGGGGAATATAAAGAAGGAATCAAAGCGAAAAGTCTCTCACCCGAAGCGGCTCGCCTCCCATTATGTTCTTTTGGGAAATATGCTATACAAGAAGCGTTATCAAGGCCCCCTCCTGCGATGTATCGGCAAACAAGAGGCTACCGAACTCATGAAAGAAATACATGGTGGTACCTGCGGCCCTCACATGAATGCTCGAGCTCTGATGCAAATCATACTGAGAATGGGGTATTTTTGGATCTCCATGGAAACCGACTGCATCCAGTTTGTCAAAAGCTGCGACAAATGTCAGCGATACTCAAATCTTAATCACTTGCCTCCTCACGAGTTATACTGCATGACAACCCCTTGGCCTTTCGTCACTTGGGGAATTGATGTCATAGGCAAAATCACACCATCAGGCAGTAACGGCCACGAGTTTGTCCTGGTAGCCGTGGATTATTTCACCAAGTGGGTTGAAGCCAAGTCTTACAAAATCCTCAACTCCAAGAAAGTTGCCCTCTTCATCAAAGAAAACATCATGTGCAGATACGGGTTGCCAGCCGAAATCATCTCAGATAATGGATCCCACTTCGAAGGGGAATGTGAAAAACTGCTGGCGGAATTCCGAATAACCCGTCACAAGTCATCTCCTTACAGGCCCCAAACCAATGGAGCCGTCGAAGCAGCAAACAAGACTCTGGAAAATATCATCCGGAAAATGGCTGTCCAAGGCAGAGATTGGCCCGAGAAGTTACACCTGGCACTCTGGGGCTACAGAACATCAGTCAGAACGGCAACTGGGGAAACACCTTTTGCCCTCACATACGGAATGGAAGCCGTACTCCCAATCGAGCTAGAGATCCCCTCGCTCCGTATACTGTTGGAAAGCCAGATCAACGAGGTCGAATGGCTCCAGAGTCGCCATGACGAATTGGCCCTACTAGACGAACGCCGACTGAAGGCCATGGAACACATCCGGGCCTACCAAGGAAGAATGGCTAGAGCCTTCGACAAGAAAGTAAAGCATCGGGAGATCCGAGAAGGTGATCTCGTTCTAAAAGAAAAGCCCCCAGTCCGTATCAACCCCCTCGGAAAATGGGAGCCTGTCTGGGTCGGGCCATATGTCGTCCAGAAGATCTTCTCCGGAGGAGCCATGCAACTTGCAGACCTCGACGGGAATCCCTTTGTACACCCAGTGAATGGTGACAAGCTGCGCAGATACTACGCGTAAAACAAAAAAAAAGAAAAGAAGGAAAAGTGCTAAAAGAGTAATACCCAACTAGGTTGAAAACCCGAGAAGGGCGGCCTAGGTAAAAAACAGGGTTGCACCAAAAAAAAAACAACAAAAAAAAAACAACAAAAAAAAAACAACAAAAAAAACAAAAAAAAACAACAAAAAAAAATCAGGTTGAACTACGAAGACCTGAGCTCCTCAAAATGAGGGGAACGTAGGCAGCCGGAAACGGTTCGGTCTAAAGCACAAATAAAAGCCATACTTTGGCATCAATACAATTGATCAGACCATGAAAGCGTCTCGAAAAACTCTAAAGCAATTCAAATATTCATTACAAGTTAAAAGCTCTTTGATGAGTCTAAGCCCGATTCATTCCTACAACTGGCAACCTGCTAAAGGAAAACTAAGATACATAATCAAACTAATGTGTCTGCCATGACAAGAAAGGGATACTCGGAAACCTCAGAGTCACTCCAAGCCACTCGTATGGGCCTCTCCCCTCTTCTTCCCCCTTCGAGTCTTCTTTTTCTGAACCGGAAAGATGTCAGTGTTCCTCCTACCAAGCTCTGGTATAGGAACAGGATCTATCAAACCAGCCTCTGCCAGGGCCTTAGTAGCCCTAGCGTCATCTCTCATCTCCTGTAGCCTAGCTGGTAGCATAGGAGCCCTCCTCTCCTGTCTCTTGACGTAAGCCTCATAGTCGGTCACAGCGTCTCCGCTCCTATCATGAGGGTTGGCCCTCGCCTCGGCCCTCCTCCTCTCAGAAACAGTCAGGTCCTCCGCACCCACAATGGCCTCACGCCGTCTCAAAATAGCCACCTGAGTCTCTCCCAGATGCCTCTCATACCAATCCAGGTACCAAGTGGTCAGGAACACCGGTCTCGGACGCCTGAGGATAACCCGAGGAGGAAAGGCATCATACCTCCATGCTCGGGAAAGAAATGGAAACACTGAGGGATCATCCATAGAAACAGGAGCCACCACTCTGGTGGCTATATCATCAAAGCCCTCCAAAGGAACCTGCTCCAAGCCAAACTGTCTCAGAACTAAAGCCGGAATATAGAAGCTAGACTGAGAAAGCCCCGGAAGCATGACCACGGGAGACCCATCCTGAAGCACTCTGCGAGTCTCCACCCGCCAATGAGGCACCGACCATCTGATATCTTCAGTCTGGCGACCCGCCATCCAACGCTCCCACGAGCCCTGATCATCAAAATCTACATCAACTCCCCTCCTGGCAAAAGTCCAAGGCCTGATCATATCGGGAGTTTCCCGAAGAACCCCCAAACGCTCCATCAGCCACAGGGTCAAGAGGAACGGGCTGCCCCCGTGCATATACCGTCTTCCGTAGCTAATCTGCCGAGAGCATGAAAAGTCTCCCCGTAATCAAAGGAACGACATCTCTGCCTGTGCGACAGTGAACGACAACATCCAGCAAAGACCGATGGCAGATCCCAAAGGAATAGACCATGAACAGGGTGCCAAACATACAAAGTGCAAAGGCATCCCAATAGGCATCATCCACCAAACCTAGGCCCCTAAATCTGTCGGGAAGACCGGAAATATCGAAATGATCGGGACCGCGGATCATACCTTGCGCTTCCTCTGGGGAAAGATGAAGGAGGACGCACAATCTGTCAACAAAAGAAGCCCCTCCGGGCAAGGGAACCGCTATCTCTTCCACCTCCGGACCTCCAAGCAAGGCCCGAAATTCTTCCACGGTCGGAACAACCTCATTGTAGGAAAGGCAAAAGACATGCCTTCTAGTGTCCCAAAATGAGGAAGAAGCCCTCAAAAGCTCATAATCCGGAATCAATTCCTTGAGAGACCATAAGCACTTCACCTTATACCTTTCTTCAAAGAAGGACCTCCTCTCATGCATAATCTCCCGGGACCAATCCTTGAACTTGTTGAAGAATGACATTTGGGATTCTTGGGACAATTTTGATGGAGATTTTCTAAAGTTTTCCATGGTTTTTCTCTCTTCTCCCCGAAAATGGTCTGTTGGGACCGGAGGTTGAAGAGGATATTTGAATTTGAAATAAAGCAAGACCAGTCTGAACCAAAATTAAAGGACATGTCGATTCAGTCCTATCCGCGCGGATGACTTTGCCAAAAAAAAAAAATCTTTGCAACAGTCCAAGCTGCTACACCAAAAGAGGAATATTCAGTCCCGGTTGCTCGAAACCTGTGCAAAAACCTCCCCAAACCAGTCCATATACCAAACACCCTTGCAAAAAAAAAAAAAACCAAGCCTCATGCAACACTGCATTCATACTGCATTGCATTCATAAAATAAAATCCTAAATTATTACATTCCAAAAAAAAAAGGGGAGTGTGCAAAAAAAAAACAAACAAACATAAATAAAATCCTAAATTATTACATCAAAAAAAAAAAGAAAAAAATGTGCATAAGCTGTACAAATCTAAATCTCAACCTCAAAAAAAAAATCAATCGGAGTCTCCAGCGCCAGATGTCGCCCCGCCCTCTTGCGACTCGGGCCCGCCTCCTCAGAGCCCCGAAAATCTCGGGCTCGATCGTCCTCGTCTCCGAGAAGAGGCTCATCAGGACCAACCGGCACGCTCTGATAGGGCAAGCCGAGATCTGCGAAAAAATCGTATCCGAAGGTGAAGGCGTCGGACTCCTGCACGTACGAAGACGACCCGCCATGCTGCCATACGTGTCCCTGCCCGTGTGGATCCCCGAGAATGACGTGATCCGAAGGCAACACCGCGCGGGGATCAAGGAGAGGAGACAGAGGAGTCTCTGAAGAAGTCTCTGAGCGAATAGGGGAAGCCTCCCGTCTGACAGGCGCCGGCCGTGGTCGCCTCGCTCTAGCTGAGGAGCCCCGCAAGCGACCATCCTCCTGATGAATCTCTTGGCTCCGATCACTTGCTTCGTCAGCTTCTCGACGACCACTTCCGAAAACTGCACAAAAGCAAAAGCGTCAAAAAAAAGAAGTGATGCTAAAGATGATGAAACAAAAGAGAGAAGCGTAAAAGGCCATACCTTCATACCCGGACGAGGCCGGAAAGCTCGTGGAAGCCGCTCGGGCTGAGGGATCTGCACCCTCAATCGGACCCCATCCTGGATATAGGAAAAATCCGTCCGAGGGTACCGCGGGATCCCAAGCCCCTCCCTATCCAGAACCTGAGGCATCCTCAGCCTCCTCAAGACGAATGTCGCATATGGCTCAATCGCCACGAAATCCGAGAAGTGCTGGCCCGCTCGGTAATCATCCCAGGTCACGGACCGATCGCTCGGGTGCATCATATCGGCGGGAGGCTCCACCGGTGTCCTCAAAGTCGAGTTCACGCCATGCTGACGCGTCACCCTCTCTCCTAGATAATAGGCATCGCAGCCTCGACCTCTCGTAATCCTCCGCCGCACACCCAAATCTCGCGCCCTTCACCGCGCCACCTCAAAGCGATCCCAGGGGAAGAATATTATCCCCTCATCCGTCTCGGCCTCCGTCAAAGGAAGGCAATCCGCGTACCCGAGGGTCGTACGCCCCGGAGCTTATCTTCTCCCGGCATGCTTGGACCAAGACCGCATGGCCGGATACGCCCGACGTACTCCGCCGGCCGCCGCCACATCGTGACGTGGAAAAACTCCAACGCCCATACCCGCGAAAGGTAAAAATCCAATCAATCCAAAGGCAAAAGAAAAGTGCGCGCTCAAAAAAAAAAAGAGGAAAAGCAAAAAGAGAGCTTATACCTCCAAGGCAAACTCAAAGTAGTACAAAGAGCTTACAGCCTTCCGCCGTACCTATCGAGAGCAAAGTAAAGCTCGCCACTCGGCCTCTCCCCACGAGACATCTCCGCCGTCTCCATGTCCTCCAAGGACCTCAACAAGGCAAAGACCGCCGTCCCCTCAAAGATGCCCAAAGAGGGTGCTCGAAAAGGCAAACCACAAGAAGGCCCCGGCAATCCGATCGGGCGCCTATCCTCTCCTCCCCACCTCGTAACTCACAATGGTCTCTACAATCTTCCCGTAGACCACCTCATACTCCATCCCCATCCCCTTTTTGGGAATAGGGAAAATCCCGTAAGAGCCTCGCAGACGCATCGCTGTAGCCATCCCGCCACTCAATGCCGCGTCCATTAAAGGACAGCCCGTAATCGCAGCGTAATCGGAGGGCGTAACCGTAGCCTCGCCCCAGAAGTGAAAGGTGTGGGTCGCGTCCCACCAATGCCGCGCTGCAGCAAACATCAAGCCCTTGCTCTTAGGGAACTTGACCAAATCCCCTCAAGCACTCAACGAACTCCCAGAGCCCCGTCTCGACAACAATCTGTCTCGGACTCGGCAAAGCTCCTCGGCCCGCATTCGGAAGCCGGTCCCACAAGTCAATCACGGACTCCACTGATCCTCGAGTCTTCATTTTGTTCAGCTGCTCCGTCACAAAACGGTTTCCGCCCTGTAAAAAAAAAGAGAAAATGTCAAAAAGATTGCATTTGCATTTGCACAAAAAAAAAAGAAAGCATACACATGCATTAAAAAAAAAAAAATTTCGACAAAGATAACAAAGATACAATGAGCATAGCCCCATTTTTCTCACAGAAAAGACAGTTTTCAGCAAATCCCAATGCATTCAAAAAAAAAAAAAGAAGATGCATTCCTACGGAAGTAAAAACTCCGTCCCATTTTTATAAAATAACATGCATACCATCCATCATCTCAAAAAAAAAAATTGCATACATGCATATCATCCATCTTACATGCAACGGGAGGAAAAATCCGTCCCACTTTTCAAAAAAAATATATCCTAAACATACATACACCCCATATTGGCAAAATGCCCATTCTTTCCAAACAAAATGCATGCATTGCATCATTCATCAATATCAATATTCAATTTCAAAAAAAAAAAAAATCACAATTTTCGAATTTTCACATGCAATTTTCGGATACAAAAAAAAAAATAGCGAAAATGCCAATTCTTTTTCCTAAGCAAAATGCACATTTTGGGTTACTCACATAATCATCAAGATTCAAAGACAATGAACATCAATATTCAATTTCAAAAAAAAAAAAAATTTCAAAAATCACTTAAAATTCAAATTTCAAACAAGAAATCAACAAAGGGATCAAAGGGTTTCAAAGTATACCGTTCGGAGATTCGAATCCGAAGCCCAATGTTGCCAAGCATCGGGGTAGGGCTCCTCCGCAATCGATTGCGAAAGATTGTAATGCCTCCTCATCCGGACGAGCTCCAATCGTCTCTCGGCCACCGGGCCACGTCCTTGGCCTTGAAAAGCGCCTTCCCCGTGTTCCATTGCTCAAAAAATCGAAGAAAACGGAGGATTTTTTGAAGATTTTTTGGCCAAAAATGGCTTCCTTCCTCGGTTCTCTCTTTCTCTCTCGTAATTGCAGACAATTTCAAAAACTGAATGGGGAAGAGGAAGGGCGTTGGCCCTCATTAATACCCCCTGACTTTCAAGTCCTCTCCGCGCGGATAGGATTGTCAGGGTCAAAATGACCCTTTTGCCCTTTAAAAATCTGAACTCGCAGCTAGCCCCCAACTTGACAAAGTCAACCCCCTTTCAAGGAAATCATTCCCCGGCAGTCAAACGTAAGACCGATTTCCCCGAGAAAGATAACGAATCCCGTATCTTTCATCAAAATCATCCCCCGGCAGTCAAACGTAAGACCGAGTGCCCCGAGAAAGATAACGGATCCCGTATCTTTCATCAAAATCATTCCCCGGCAGTAAAACGTAAGACCGAGTGCTCCCGAGAACGATAACGAGATCTCGTATCTTTCATCAAAATCCTTCCCGGCAGTCAAACGTAAGACCGAGTGCCCCGAGAAAGATAACGAGATCCTGTATCTTTCATCAAAATCACCCGGCAGTCAAACGTAAGTCCGAGTGCCGAGAAAGATAACGAGATCCCGTATCTTTCATCAAAATCATTCCCTAGCCAAACGTAAGACCGATTTCCCCGAGAAAGATAACGGATCCCGTATCTTTCATCAAAATCAATCTCCCAAGCAGAAACGTAAGACCGAGTGCCCCGAGAAAGATAACGGATCCCGTATCTTTCATCAAAAATCATTCCCCGGCAAGCCAAACGTAAGACCGAGTGCCCCGAGAAAGATAACGGATCCCGTATCTTTCATCAAAAATCATTCCCGGCTAGCCAAACGTAAGACCGAGTGCCCCGAGAAAGATAACGAGATCCCGTATCTTTCATCAAAATCCTTCCCTAGCCAAACGTAAGACCGAGTGCCATGAGAAAGATAACGAGATCCCGTATCTTTCATCAAAATCTTCCCGGCCAAACGTAAGACCGAGTGCCCCGAGAAAGATAACGAGATCCCGTATCTTTCATCAAAATTACCCCCTGCAGCCAAACGTAAGACCGATTTCCCGAGAAAGATAACGGATCCCGTATCTTTCATCAAAATCCTTCCCTAAGCACAAACGTAAGACCGAGTGCCCCGAGAAAGATAACGAGATCCCGTATCTTTCATCAAAATCAATCTCCCTAGCAAGAAACGTAAGACCGAGTGCCCCGAGAAAGATAACGGATCCCGTATCTTTCATCAAAAATCATTCCCCAAGCAAAGAAACGTAAGACCGAGTGCCCCGAGAAAGATAACGAGATCCCGTATCTTTCATCAAAATCATTCCTAGCAAAAACGTAAGACCGAGTGCCCCGAGAAAGATAACGAGATCCCGTATCTTTCATCAAAATCATTCCCGGCAAATAAACGTAAGACCGAGTGCCCCGAGAAAGATAACGAGATCCCGTATCTTTCATCAAAATCTTCCCCAGAGCCAAACGTAAGACCGAGTGCCCCGAGAAAGATAACGAGATCCCGTATCTTTCATCAAAATCTTCCCGGCAAGCCAAACGTAAGACCGAGTGCCCCGAGAAAGATAACGAGATCCCGTATCTTTCATCAAAATCAATCCCCTAAGAGAAACGTAAGTCCGATCTCCCCGAGAAAGATAACGGATCCCGTATCTTTCATCAAAATCAAACGGGCCAAACGTAAGACCAATTCCCAGACGAAAATGTCTCGATTTTCCCTCAAAGAAAGTTAACGGAATCCCAAAAGCCAACGAAATCTCGAGTAGTACTCGAACTACGAAAGGGCTTGATTCCCACTAGGGATACGTAGGTAGCCTATCATTAGGTCCAGCCCCTCGACCAAAACGGTCACCCTCTCCTTCGGCAGCAGACAAAGTCCACCGAAAGGCCATTTCAAATCAAGGTTCGAGGCACCTAAAACGCCATCTTCAAGGTTCGAGGCACCTAAAACGCCATCTTCAAGGTTCGAGGCACCTAAAACGCCATCTTCAAGGTTCGAGGCACCTAAAACGCCATCTCCAAGGTTTGAGGCACCTAAGACGCTATCACTAGGAAAGCGATAAATCGCAATCATCCCCAAAGAGACCGAAAATGGTCATCCCTATCCTCAAAGAGCGATACCCATCGTACCGAAAATGGTCATCTCTTATCCCCAGCAGAAGTTTCTTTCCAAAGCAAACGATCGTAGAACTCGCTCATCATGTTCGAGGTACCTAAAACGCCATCTTCTCCGTGGTCAAAGACCCGAACTACGACTGGCTTGATTCCCATTCGGGATACGTAGGTAGCCTATCGCTAGGTTCAGCCACCCGATCACTCGATCATCCTGCCAAATATGGAGCCTTACTCTTATCGACGACCCCGCTTCCTTCGAAAGCGCCGTCGCCGAGGGGCTACTGTAAGTGCTCCAATTTGAGCTTGTTAGAATTTTCGTTAGAAAATTAACGAAAGTTATAACATTTCTAACAATTCCTAACAATCCTAACTTTTCTAACAAAGTGAGGGTAAAATGGGCATTGTTATTTAAGGCTAAACCTCAAAAAGAATCTCAAAAAGCAAAACAAAAGGAATATAACCACAAATAGCAATGGCTGGAAACACAAAACTGGCTGTTAATTTGAAATTTCAAAAAGATTATTCCCCTTGTCCAAAGCCCGAAGCCGCATTTAATGAACAAAGGCACGCCGTGGGTCCCTTGTCCGCGCGGATGGGTTTGTAATTTTCAGAGGGCTATAAATTGAGCCCTCCAAATACAAAAATAAGGAAGCCACAACACATTTTGCACCGCACCTCTGGCGAAATATAGAGAGAAAACAGTGAGAATTCACTTGAATTGTCACCATTTTCTCTCCAATCTTTCCCAATTCATACTCATCCACTCACTCTCATATTAAAGCCCTAAACACTCATACACTCAAGCCAAACACTCAAGAACACAAGGAAGATTGGTAAACCCTCCTTCTCCTAACCCTAAATCTCATCCATGCATGCATCTTCAAACTACAAAATGTAGTTCCTTCATCTTCTTGCTCTAGATCTAAGAAGATCACCATGGAAGACCATCTTCCATGGATGATCTTCTACAAAGATCAAAATTATTTTCAAGTTTTCTTACTTTCTTACCAAGAAAACTCATTTTCAAAACCCTAAAAACCATTTTCAAGCATAAAATCTCATTTTCAAAGGATAAAAATCCCCTTCCCAAGCAAATGAAATGCTTAGTCCTAATGTACCCCAAGGATGGTTTGGTATAGTTGATTCACCACTAAAATGTCTAGTGATCACTAACCAAAACCTAGGGAAATGGGGACAAGCATGGATGCAAAACCACCCTTTAAAATCATATTCTCCTTCTTGGGAAGTTGCTGTCCAGTAGCAATTTTCCCAGACCTCAGTCCATTGTATTAATTTTTGGACACAGATGAACTTGGAATTTGGTGTTGACTACAAAACACTTTTTGTAGCCAACATCCAGATCTTTCCAGACATATTTTTACTTTATTTTTTGGGTGAGTAAAACTCCTCTTTTCAAATTTTCTTTCAGAGGCTAGTTCATCAGCTTCTGGGAATCCAGATCTCATATCTGAGGTTTCCAGAAGGTTTTGACCCCTCAAATCTTCTCCAAAATGGAAAATTCCTTCGCACAAACCTTATTTAAGGTGTCTAGAACAACTTTCATTCTCTGAGTTTATCCAGATTATGAAGTTTTAAGACCCTTGAATACATTTCAAAATCAAAGGTCCACTGCCTTTTTCATTCTGGCAGAAATGGCTCTCAACTTCAAAAGGTCTTTTGAGTACCAAATCTCAATCCAAAAATCCCCCAAAAATCATGGGATCAGTTTAAAGTCTTGAAAAGATATCCCTATTTTTACTTTTCTGAGTTTCAAAGTATTTTGGCCAAAACACACACACACACACACACACAAATGATTTTCAGCTTGGAAGACTCGTTTTACGAGGCATTCCGGGTGCACACTAACGTCCTTCCCGGCGTGTAACATGACCTCCGAACCTAAATCTCTGATCTCGGGCTTTTTTCAAAGTTTTGGCCCTCAAAATTAAAATGGCGTGGCGACTCCGTTTCGTTGATTTTTTCAAACAAAAATGGGAAAATTTTCGACACAATCACACATCATCACACTTGTGTATACAAGAAAATAATTGGGAGCATAGTTCTATTTTTGGTGTTATATGTCGATGACATCTTGCTCATTGGAAACAATGTTCCTGCACTTGAGACTGTCAAGTCCTGGTTAGGAAAATGTTTTTCAAT